>CM067370.1:9283902-9286458 GCA_034401795.1 Chaetoderma sp. LZ-2023a | reverse complement strand
CGCATGACACGTGTGTTTGCGTGGGTATTGGTGGTGGGTTGGGTGGGTGGTTAGATGGTTGTGTGTGTGTGTGGGAGGACGAGCGGGTTCTTAGGTTGATGGAAGAATGAATGAAGGGTGGGAGGACAGGAGGGAGGGAGACAGAGTAAATTGTCGTAGTTGAAGGTTTATTGCATTGGGTGGGTGTTCTAGATGCTATCGAGTCTATATCCGTCTGCGTTGTCACCGTGTCCGGGCAGAAACTGTGATTACTTCTTCAAAGGTGTTAATTATATGAGTAAAAAGAAATCGATTTAGATGAGGATAACTGTTTATGAACACCTCTAATGAGGAATTATGAATGGAATATGGGTAAACAGGAAAGAGTGCCGTGTGTGGGAAGCTTAAAAGATCTGAAGACCTCTCCAATATCTTTCAATGTTGTTCTTTTTGTAAAGAGATAAGCAAAGGATAGACAGATTATCGTTGGAATGACAGGAGATGATTACACGCATGCATGCATACACACACGCCCTTACACGCGCGCACGCACGCGCACATTCACGCACACACGCACACATAATACATGCTTATGAAAATTAAATAAGTAATTGCGAGTGAAAAGCTGCACGAGGAAAAGAAATAGAAGAGTAACCTGTATTTGGAAAGAAGCAAGACAAATTAAATTGGAAAGTTTGATGAAGTGTTTAGATGAACGAATTGATGTACTTATATTCGGGCTCTCCAACATAAAACTCTAGCTAATCTAGACCTCTGTATGACTGATACAATTTCTCACTTCTTTATATTCCTCTCTTTATTCCACATCTAACACTCACATAGATTAGAAAAGAGATTGAAAAAGAAAGGCGACATTTATCACAGCAAAACAATAGTAATGGCAAAACGCGCAGACCCTGGTTCAATAAAGAATGCCAACTGGCGAGAAAAGCATGCCATAAATATAGAAATGAGCATCGGCTAAAGCGAACAGGCGCGCGCATTACAAATTTAATCGAAGCCAGTATACAGTATAAAAATACGATGAACAAAGCAATAAGTGAAAACAAGAGAAATTTTAAAATTAGAATAGAGAAGCCACATAGAATATGAATAGATTCACGTGAATATTGGAAAATAATAAAATCACAAGATCCTAAACCAGACAAATGCAAAATACCTGTCGATGTTATGTATAGCATTGATAAATCCATAGTGCAGGGTAGTGATGCTCCCCACACACAAATCCCAATAAATGATACAGAGCCGCCTATAAATGACTTACTAAGTGTCGAAATTACGAAGCCTGAAATACTGAAGGCAATACAATCACTTAAAGCAAACAAAGCAGCGGGAGGGGATAGCATAACGAATGAATACCTTACATCTACTGAACATATAATGCTACCCATTTACCACGCCCTTTTTAATTACGTACTCGAAACGGGTAACATACCTGAGTCTTGGACAGAAGGAATAAGTAAACCCATTTATAAAGGTAAAGTCCCACTAACTGAAGCGCAGAACTATATTACCTTACCAATTACATTAGTCAGCTGTTTGGCTAAACTTTTCACATGTATTATAAGTAAACGGATTGACAACTATCTGGAACAAAACAACCAAATGCAAGAAAACCAAGCAGGATTTAGAAAGAAATATTCAACGACCGACCATCTATTCCCACTGCACGTAATGTTAGAAATATATCGAAATAAAAAGGAAAACCTATTCTGTGCCTTCATTGACCTGGAGAAAACATTTGATAAAGTATGGAGGGGAGCATTATGGGGAAAATTGTTAAAAGAACACATAAATGGGAAAACACTTTAAGTCATTTAGAATATATACATGGACATATATCGTTATATCAGAGCCATTCATATGTAATTGGGGATAGCGTCAGGCCGAAAGCCTCTCCACGATATTATTTAATATCTACCTTAATCAATGACCTTCAGGAACACCTGGAAAACGCTAATTGTAAAGGTCTAATATTAGCAGATAACATTGAAATATATCTGAAATTATTGTTGCTGCTATTTGCAGATGACACTGTACTAATGTCCGATGATAGCGCCGAATTACAATTAAAGCTCAATACATATAATGACTACTGCAGAATTTGGAATCTCAAAATTAATAAGGATAAGACGAAAATAGTGGTATTTGGAAGCAATAAATGGGGTTGGGGTAATCTACAATTTAGCCTGGATGGAGAGATAACTGAAATAATTGATAGATATAAGTATCTAGGAATAAACCTTTTTTACAACTGTCGCTACATAACAGCGTTAAAACACCTAGCAGAGCAAGCTACAAAAGCCCTCTATTCACTATATAGGAGATGCGAAAATATAAACATACCTATAAACAGTCAACTCAAACTTTTTGATTCGATGATTGCACCAATTATTACATACGGCTCTGAAATCTGGATAACTGAAAACACAACACTAGTAGAAAAGTAAAACTAGACCTTTCTCGAAGGCTACTGAAAGTATATAGAAGCACACCAGAGTACATAATATATGGTGAATACCCACTTCAAATCACATGGACCTTTCCATTTTTAGC
>CM067370.1:9236402-9278902 GCA_034401795.1 Chaetoderma sp. LZ-2023a | reverse complement strand
TACAAAGCTCAAACAACCTGTGATTTACAACCACCTCTCTTTTGAATTAATCTCACTAGATCAACAACATTCAGTCAATCCACAATGGATCATCCTATGTCAGAAAGACCTGCTCAAAACTATTTGTTTATTCCTATTTTCGAACACAGGGCAACGCCAACTTATTACAAAGAAGTAATCAATGCTTTGTAATGACTGAGTGAACCGATTTGCCCAAATAAAAAAACTGTATAACTCCTAACTATCAGAATTTGTTCCTATTTTCGAACACACGGCAACGCCAACTTATTACAAAGAAGTAATCAACGCTTTGTAATGACTGAGTGAACCGATTCGCCAAGATCAAAAAACTGTATAACTTGTCAGAATTTGTTTTAATAATCTGTATTCAGGAAACCTGTCCCTTGCAATACTCAAACAACAAGTAAATTATTCTCAGCCGCCATGATTAAACATATCTCGGCAGCATTTGATCTAATGACTGACCAAATAGCCCTCATTGTTATTTTCACACCTTAATCGCCTGAAACGAACCGGCGTACTAACCCATGCTACAGTTAGATAAGCTCAATATAATTAAGCAATCACGCCTTTTGTATTAGCTGTTTAACTTCAGTAGCGCACAAGGCGCACATTGCTCTAAAGCAGGTCTTCGGGTTTAGTTTGATCTTTTGTGGAGAGACTGAATTAATAGTTAATCAGTAGTCACCATTGTAGTAATTCTCCTATAAATATGTAAGAATTATCAGTTGCCATTAGACCAGTTTTTTCGCTGCATGACGAAGACCATTACGTCGAAAGCGCTCCAGCAACTGACAGTGTAAGCTTTAATTTTATATATATATAATAATCTTGTATTAATTGTTCTTATTTTTCAGTCTCTAAATTGTTTCAACACATATCGCTCTAGTTAATATTTGGTAGTTAACTTTTTTGAACTTTTCTGACTAAATTTGACATAAATCTGTAGAAATTTGATTACGTTCTAAAATGGCCAAGAATTTCAACGGCCCAGTGGGTAAAGGACGCAAATCTGGCAACCCAGCGTCCAACTTTTCTTCAACCAAAAGTGCTCCTAACCAGTCTGTTCAGGCCTTTCAGAGACTGGTTAAGATGTACTTCCATGTGTTGCAATGCTTGCATCACTATGGTCTTTTACGAGAGCATTTGGCATCAGACTCTCTCCCGAAATCTCTCAGCATGAAAATGGAGGAGATGAACTCGTTTTTCTGCCCTGCCTTACGAGATGACGAATTTTTGAAATCGACCAGCATGATAAACCAAATTTGGGCTCATAGCTGCTTAGAAAATTTAATCAACCATTATCGAAGCAAATTGGACAAATTAAAGGCAGAGGTAAAAGTGGCCGAATCTAATGTAATTCTTGATCTAGACAGAGCCAAAGGCATAGCATTGAAATGGGGTAGGCAAAATTTTGGAAATAAATTGGCCACAACGACAATCACAAATTTTTGGAAATTTTTGGCAGAAATAGCTAGTGATAAGCAAAATAGAGTGATGTCTCTACCAACACCGGCGGCCACACCGAGTACAGGTTCAGGTTATCATTCAACAATGACTAACAAACGACAACGGTCACCAACCACCTTCACACCCTCGCCTACCACTTCCAAGCGGACGAATCTGTATACATCACCAACACCAGCACCTGGTGTTGATGATGTAACAGAGTCATGGCCGGCTCTCCCAAAGACAAATTCTCCTCCTGTGCGCCGTTGTCGGGTTGTTACTCACTGTTCCCCCAATCTACCACCTAGCAACTCTTCCTCATCTCTTCCACTATCTTCTCCTCGCCACCTTCTGACTCGATCTTCTCCTCTTCCTCCTTCTCCTCTCTCAATCCCGCCTCCTCCTCTTCCTCCTCAAACTTCTTCTCTTCATGCATCTCCTCTCTCAATCCCGCCTCCTCCTCTTCCTCCTCAACCTTCTTCTCTTTATGCATCTCCTCTCTCAATCCCGCCTCTTGCTCCTCATACTCAATCTTCTCCTCTTGCATCTCCTCTCTCCATCCCTCCTCCTCCTCTTCCTCCTACGCTTCATCTCTCTTCTCCTCACGCACCTTCTTCTGCTCCTCTTCTTCTGTCTCCACCTCCTCTCCCTCCTATGGAGAATAATAGTAACCTGTCTGACAGGAAGTTTGCTAAGTACCGTCATCAATCGCATAGCAAGGGCCTGTGGAGGATCCCCAGAATCACCAAAAAGATTCTGATGATAGGGTCCTCTAATCTAGCCCGAATTGATTTAGATGTCCATCCTGACATCCAGGTTGAGTGCTATCCTGGTGCCACATTATCACATTTCAGAACAATGGCTATGCGACACCAGGATGGCCCTAGCCCGGAGAAGATCATCTTGAATATTGGCATCAACTCCAAAAATGAGCATCCAACCAAAGCCTCAAGCCATTTACGGTTCATGGCTCGTGAATTTAAAAACACCTTCCCTAATGCGGAGTTGCACTTTGCTGAGATTAACTTCTCTGATAGCTTGTCAGACAGGCAAAGGTACTGTCTCAAGCGTATCAACGAATCAGCAAGGTCCAACTGCCACGTTGATAAGGTCATCCCCAAAATTTCTGATGCGAATTTTCATGTTGAGAAGGATAGAATCCATTGGACGAAAGAAACAGCTAATTGTATTTATAACCATTGGTTGACGGTACTTAGTTTAAACTAAATGTGGGTCAAGGCAATAGCTCCCCTAACATAGGATTAGGAACAAACCTTGTCAATTTAGCAGCTGACTATGATCTCTCACCATCTGAAAAATCAATTCTCGATCGTGGTCTTACTTTTATACCAACTCCAAAACCAAAAACAGGATTAGATTTGCTTTTAGACACAGGTCTTATTGAAGTAGCTAATTTTGGTCATTCAGTAAAAATAGCCCATCATTTTCGAAATTTAAATGGAGAGTCAAAACCATTCACTGGAAAATCCGGTTGGGACCCTCCAGATAGGCTAGTTGATGACAATGTTAAAGCAACCATAAAAACGGTTGCTGGTATAGCCAGATCATTGCCAGTTACAAACAATAAGCAAAACCTTTCATTTCTCGAACGACAGGCTATCAACAAATTACGTAGAAATCAAAATATTATTATAAAACCAGCCGATAAAGGTTCAGCAACTGTGATTATGTCTAGAGAAAACTACATCCGCGAGGCCGAAAGGCAGTTAACTAACACCAGGCATTACAGAAAACTTGATAATTTAATTTGGCCTCAAAACCGACAAAATTTCATTGAAATACTTAATTCATTGCATACAGATAAGTACATCGATAAGAAACAGCTAAAGTATCTGCTAGGTGAGAATAATCCACAAAATCGGACATTTTATATCTTGCCTAAAATCCATAAACCTATCAGCACCTGGTTAGATCCATTGACACCTCCTGGACGACCCATCATTTCAGACTGTGGCAGTGAGTCTTATGGCATTTCAGAATATATTGATTACTATTTAAAGCCCATTGCTAATAGACACAAGAGCTTTCTCAAGAACACTGAACACTTTCTTTCAAAGTTATCCAAATTGTCAGTTCCGAAAGATGCATATTTAGTCACATTAGACATAGATGCTATGTATACCAATATAGATATTGATGCTGGAGTCAATGCTATTAAGAATTCTTTTGTCAAATTTCCTGATCCAGATCGACCAGACACGGAAATTCTAAAATTATTAGAGCTAAGTCTTAAAGGAAACGATTTCCAATTTAATGGTGAAAATTACCTTCAAATCTGTGGATGCGCAATGGGTAAACGATTCAGCCCAAATTTTGCCACGATTTATGTTGCGGAGTGGGAAGTGGAGGCACTGAACAAATCAACCAAAAAGCCTCTTCTTTACCTCAGATATCTAGATGACATCTTCATAGTTTGGCAACATTCAGAAGAAGACTTTTGGGAATTTTTTCGCATTTTAAATAACCAAGATTCAAACATCAAGCTAAAAGCTACTATTAGTGGAACATCGGTTGACTTTTTAGATGTCACGATCTATAAGGGTCCTCAATTTGATTCCTCTGGAAAATTAGAATATAAAGTATTCTTTAAGCCAACAGACTCACATCAGCTGCTTCACAAAAAATCATTTCATCCTCCACACACATTTAAAGGTTTGATCAAATCGCAAATCATAAGATTTTTTCGAAACTCTAGCAACAGGCAAAATCTGAATAGTGCATGCTCTACTCTGTTTGATGCTTTGAAAGCACGAGGCTATTCAGCCCGTTTTCTTCGAAAAATTAAAGCAGACACCATCAATGAGCTTGAAAATCTAAAACCTCATAGCGGACCCGAGTTTGAACCTGTCCAAATTAAACACAATAAACCAATCATGTGCGATGGATCAGTTTCTAAATGCGACAAATATAGATGCAAAGTAAACAACTATATTGTAAACCAACAAACATTCCTGAGCTTTCAAACTAAAAATGAATATCATATCCGAACTAATATGCATTGTGATTCTGAGAATGTAGTCTATTTGATCAATTGTGCCCTTTGCCAGAAACAGTATGTTGGTGAAACAAAAAATGCATTTAGAGTGCGTGCTAGACGCCACGTTTCTGATATTAACACCTCAGCAGATACGCCAATTGCTCAACATTTCCAACTTCCGGATCATTCAGTTGAACATCATTTTGAAATCATGCCAATAGAACAGATTCCGACCTTCGATAGTGAGGAAGAAACGAGTTCGTTTCGCAAAATCCGAGAGGGCCATTGGATTAGAACACTCCAAACAAAAGCACCATTTGGAATAAATGTAGATTCGGGAATATCACAAAAGAACAAAATTATCCCATTTCAACTCATATACAATAGACGTAATGTTGAATTAGCGAAAACCATGAAAGACGAATATTCACAGTTGCAATCTAAATTAAAGGAACCGATCAAAGCACGACCAGTAATAGCTTACAATAGAAATCCAAACCTGAAAGATTTGCTAGTAAGATCAAAGTTAGACCTCATGGTTCCTGATAACAATGACAAGGTTTCATCCCTCCCTACCTATTCTTAAATAAATCTAATCCCAACCAAAATCAAAGGTGGGGCAACATGAAATCATATCCGTAGGACATCTTTTAGTTGTGTGTCTGCCAAAGTGTGTGGGCGTGCGTGCGTTTGTTCATATGTGTGTATGTATATGGGTGTATGCTCGTACATCCGTACGTGCGTGCATCTATACTTGCGTGGGTGTATGTGTACGGGTGTGTATGTGGGTGTGGGTGCATTAATTCGTGAGTACATCAGTGCGTGGGTGTATGCGTGCATGCATTCGTGCGTACGTTCGTGCATGCGTTCATGCATGCATTATTGCGTGCAGTCGTGCATGTATTACTGGGTGCATGCATTCGTACAGGTGCGAGCGTGCGTGCGTGCGTGCGTACGTGCGTGCGTGCGTGCGTGCGTGCGTGCGTGCGTGCGTGCGTGTGTGTGTGTGTGATTTCTCTATAATGTAGGATCAATCCCAGCCTTTACCTGTTAAAGCGACCTACTGATAAGTTCACTTTACCCCAACTAATCTCAAGGGGGGACCACTCTAAGTAAATCTAAACTTGGTCTCGATAGGACAAATTTAGGTAAAGAAATTTTTAATTAAATTCCTGTGCCAATGCGTTTTTTTCAATGTAAAGACAGACAGACAGACAGACAGACAGACAGACAGACAGACAGACAGACAGACAGACAGACAGACAGACAGGCAGACAGGCAGGCAGGCACACACAGACAGACAGGTAATCGCACTGACAAACAGAGGTAGTGGCATGTGGGATGGAAAACAGATAGAGGGACGACCGCCATGCATCCAGGTGGACAGATAATAGATAAACATCAGTTTGACTCAATTACTCCGCTATTTACCCCTAAAGGAATTCGCAAATGACACATGCAAATCTAGCAAACGTATCTATTGTTATAAAATGATACTCATAGAAACGTAAAATATTGTTGACAATCTCCGCCTTGTCTCAAACCTGTGCGTCTGGACGTTGTGGATTAGTGACCTGAGCTTTAGCCACGGAATTGATGAGCTCGTCCCCACACCGACAACGGGGCCTAGACTATTGGGTACTTGAAACATTCGTCTAACCAAAGTTTTCAGTCTAAAGGGTACTCCGATAACACCAGAAAATTCGACTAGAAAAATAAAACTCCGCTCGCCTATTCAGAACAAAGGCGGTTTACAGTTTACATGTAAAATTGAATATATTTATTGGAGCTGCTGGGCCTCGATTATCTGACTGCAAACGGTGATAAGTTCGGATGAGTCCCCTCACCTGCTTGGGGCAAAAATAGCATTTGATTAGTAAAGTCGACTTGATCATAACAGACTCCCGGATTAAAAAATATATTCACGTAGCTTAATTACAAGGTAGGGCGAGGACCACCAACTATATTCACACTACATGTTCCATATCTCAGGATGACTTAATATTGACAATGCTTTCTTCCCACCCCCACCCCTCTCTCGCTCCCCCCCCCCTCTCTCCCTCTCTCTCTCTCTCTCTCTCTCTCTCTTTCTCTCTCCCCTCCCTCTACCCCTCTAAGCAAATCTAAACTTGGTCTCGATAGGACAAATTTAGGTAAAGAAATTTGTAATTAAATTCCTGTGCCAATGCGTTTTTTTCAATGTAAAGACGGACTTGCTTGTGCCAGGCCTCCATATTTGTCCCAAATCAAACAATTTTAAACTGTTAATATTTATAAATACACTGTCGGAATTGGTCTGCCGGTAGCTGATGTTTCGTTTGCGCGGTCGTCCATACCTGCAATCATGCGTTCGTTCGTTCGTTCGTTCGTTCGTTCGTTCGTTCGTTCGTTCGTTCGTTCGTTCGTTCGTTCGTTCGTTCGTTCGTTCGTTCGTTCGTTCGTTCGTTCGTTCGTTCGTTCGTTCGTTCGTTCGTTCGTTCGTTCGTTCGTTCGTTCGTTCGTGCGTGCGTGCGTGCGTGCGTGCGTGCGTGCGGGCGTCCGCGCATTCATATGTGCTTATATTCATTCATTCATTCATTCGTCCACCTATCTGTTCACTCATCCTGTCACCTGTCCTTGGCCTCTCTATTGGTTTACTGGTCTGTGCCTCTCAGACATCAATTGATTGTCTGTGTGGATGGACTGATGGATGGATTACTGGGTTGGTGTCCGGGTGGGCGCATGGATTGTTTGGACATATATGTTTGTAAAGGTACAAACCACCTCTCTTCCACAACCACCTGTCGTATTTTATTCTTATTTTTTCAACAGCCACACCAAATCATTGCAAAGAGGCAATTAGCACTTTGCAATAACTAAGTGAATAAATTAAACCAAATTCGGAAATGAAATTGTAGCTTTCACCCATTTTCCTATTCATTTGTTCAGTCGTCTAGTCATCCACCGGGTGTCTGTCTATCAGTTTACAAATCTGTTCTCCCCTTAATCAAGTATTTGTTTAGGTGGATGGCAGGATGGACTGATTGATGGATTAATATGCTGGTGTCTGTGCGGGTGAATGAGTACATGGGTTGTTGGACATATAAGCGTACAAAGCTCAAACAACCTGTGATTTACAACCACCTCTCTTTTGAATTAATCTCACTAGATCAACAACATTCAGTCAATCCACAATGGATCATCCTATGTCAGAAAGACCGGCTCAAAACTATTTGTTTATTCCTATTTTCGAACACAGGGCAACGCCAACTTATTACAAAGAAGTAATCAATGCTTTGTAATGACTGAGTGAACCGATTTGCCCAGATCAAAAAACTGTATAACTCCTAACTATCAGAATTTGTTCCTATTTTCGAACACACGGCAACGCCAACTTATTACAAAGAAGTAATCAACGCTTTGTAATGACTGAGTGAACCGATTCCCCAAGATCAAAAAACTGTATAACTTGTCAGAATTTGTTTATATAATCTTTATTCAGGAAACCTGTCCCTTGCAGTACTCAAACAGCAAGTAAATTACTCTCAGCCGCCATGATCAAACATATCTCGGCAGCATTTGATCTAATGACTGACCAAATAGCCCTCATTGTTATTCTCACACCTTAATCGCCTGAAACGAACCGGCGTACTAACCCATGCTACAGTTAGATAAGCTCGATAGAATTAAGCAATCACGCCTTTTGTATTAGCTGTTTGACTTCAGTAGCGCCCAAAGCGCACATTGATCTAAAGCAGGTCTTCGGGTTTAGTTTGATCTTTTGTGGAGAGACTGAATTAATAGTTGATCAGTAGTCACCATTGCAGTAATTCTCCTATAAATATGTAAGAATTATCAGTTGCCATTAGACCAGTTTTTTCGCTGCATGACGAAGACCATTACGTCGAAAGCGCTCCAGCAACTGACAGTGTAAGCTTTAATTTTATATATATATAATAATCTTGTATTAATTGTTCTTATTTTTCAGTCTCTAAATTGTTTCAACACATATCGCTCTAGTTAATATTTGGTAGTTAACTTTTTTGAACTTTTCTGACTAAATTTGACATAAATCTGTAGAAATTTGATTACGTTCTAAAATGGCCAAGAATTTCAACGGCCCAGTGGGTAAAGGACGCAAATCTGGCAACCCAGCGTCCAACTTTTCTTCAACCAAAAGTGCTCCTAACCAGTCTGTTCAGGCCTTTCAGAGACTGGTTAAGATGTACTTCCATGTGTTGCAATGCTTGCATCACTATGGTCTTTTACGAGAGCATTTGGCATCAGACTCTCTCCCGAAATCTCTCAGCATGAAAATGGAGGAGATGAACTCGTTTTTCTGCCCTGCCTTACGAGATGACGAATTTTTGAAATCGACCAGCATGATAAACCAAATTTGGGCTCATAGCTGCTTAGAAAATTTAATCAACCATTATCGAAGCAAATTGGACAAATTAAAGGCAGAGGTAAAAGTGGCCGAATCTAATGTAATTCTTGATCTAGACAGAGCCAAAGGCATAGCATTGAAATGGGGTAGGCAAAATTTTGGAAATAAATTGGCCACAACGACAATCACAAATTTTTGGAAATTTTTGGCAGAAATAGCTAGTGATAAGCAAAATAGAGTGATGTCTCTACCAACACCGGCGGCCACACCGAGTACAGGTTCAGGTTATCATTCAACAATGACTAACAAACGACAACGGTCACCAACTACCTTCACACCCTCGCCTACCACTTCCAAGCGGACGAATCTGTATACATCACCAACACCAGCACCTGGTGTTGATGATGTAACAGAGTCATGGCCGGCTCTCCCAAAGACAAATTCTCCTCCTGTGCGCCGTTGTCGGGTTGTTACTCACTGTTCCCCCAATCTACCACCTAGCAACTCTTCCTCATCTCTTCCACTATCTTCTCCTCGCCACCTTCTGACTCGATCTTCTCCTCTTCCTCCTTCTCCTCTCTCAATCCCGCCTCCTCCTCTTCCTCCTCAAACTTCTTCTCTTCATGCATCTCCTCTCTCAATCCCGCCTCCTCCTCTTCCTCCTCAAACTTCTTCTCTTTATGCATCTCCTCTCTCAATCCCGCCTCTTGCTCCTCATACTCAATCTTCTCCTCTTGCATCTCCTCTCTCCATCCCTCCTCCTCCTCTTCCTCCTACGCTTCATCTCTCTTCTCCTCACGCACCTTCTTCTGCTCCTCTTCTTCTGTCTCCACCTCCTCTCCCTCCTATGGAGAATAATAGTAACCTGTCTGACAGGAAGTTTGCTAGGTACCGTCATCAATCGCATAGCAAGGGCCTGTGGAGGATCCCCAGAATCACCAAAAAGATTCTGATGATAGGGTCCTCTAATCTAGCCCGAATTGATTTAGATGTCCATCCTGACATCCAGGTTGAGTGCTATCCTGGTGCCGCATTATCACATTTCAGAACAATGGCTATGCGACACCAGGATGGCCCTAGCCCGGAGAAGATCATCTTGAATATTGGCATCAACTCCAAAAATGAGCATCCAACCAAAGCCTCAAGCCATTTACGGTTCATGGCTCGTGAATTTAAAAACACCTTCCCTAATGCGGAGTTGCACTTTGCTGAGATTAACTTCTCTGATAGCTTGTCAGACAGGCAAAGGTACTGTCTCAAGCGTATCAACGAATCAGCAAGGTCCAACTGCCACGTTGATAAGGTCATCCCCAAAATTTCTGATGCGAATTTTCATGTTGAGAAGGATAGAATCCATTGGACGAAAGAAACAGCTAATTGTATTTATAACCATTGGTTGACGGTACTTAGTTTAAACTAAATGTGGGTCAAGGCAATAGCTCCCCTAACATAGGATTAGGAACAAACCTTGTCAATTTAGCAGCTGACTATGATCTCTCACCATCTGAAAAATCAATTCTCGATCGTGGTCTTACTTTTATACCAACTCCAAAACCAAAAACAGGATTAGATTTGCTTTTAGACACAGGTCTTATTGAAGTAGCTAATTTTGGTCATTCAGTAAAAATAGCCCATCATTTTCGAAATTTAAATGGAGAGTCAAAACCATTCACTGGAAAATCCGGTTGGGACCCTCCAGATAGGCTAGTTGATGACAATGTTAAAGCAACCATAAAAACGGTTGCTGGTATAGCCAGATCATTGCCAGTTACAAACAATAAGCAAAACCTTTCATTTCTCGAACAACAGGCTATCAACAAATTACGTAGAAATCAAAATATTATTATAAAACCAGCCGATAAAGGTTCAGCAACTGTGATTATGTCTAGAGAAAACTACATCCGCGAGGCCGAAAGGCAGTTAACTAACACCAGGCATTACAGAAAACTTGATAATTTAATTTGGCCTCAAAACCGACAAAATTTCATTGAAATACTTAATTCATTGCATACAGATAAGTACATCGATAAGAAACAGCTAAAGTATCTGCTAGGTGAGAATAATCCACAAAATCGGACATTTTATATCTTGCCTAAAATCCATAAACCTATCAGCACCTGGTTAGATCCATTGACACCTCCTGGACGACCCATCATTTCAGACTGTGGCAGTGAGTCTTATGGCATTTCAGAATATATTGATTACTATTTAAAGCCCATTGCTAATAGACACAAGAGCTTTCTCAAGAACACTGAACACTTTCTTTCAAAGTTATCCAAATTGTCAGTTCCGAAAGATGCATATTTAGTCACATTAGACATAGATGCTATGTATACCAATATAGATATTGATGCTGGAGTCAATGCTATTAAGAATTCTTTTGTCAAATTTCCTGATCCAGATCGACCAGACACGGAAATTCTAAAATTATTAGAGCTAAGTCTTAAAGGAAACGATTTCCAATTTAATGGTGAAAATTACCTTCAAATCTGTGGATGCGCAATGGGTAAACGATTCAGCCCAAATTTTGCCACGATTTATGTTGCGGAGTGGGAAGTGGAGGCACTGAACAAATCAACCAAAAAGCCTCTTCTTTACCTCAGATATCTAGATGACATCTTCATAGTTTGGCAACATTCAGAAGAAGACTTTTGGGAATTTTTTCGCATTTTAAATAACCAAGATTCAAACATCAAGCTAAAAGCTACTATTAGTGGAACATCGGTTGACTTTTTAGATGTCACGATCTATAAGGGTCCTCAATTTGATTCCTCTGGAAAATTAGAATATAAAGTATTCTTTAAGCCAACAGACTCACATCAGCTGCTTCACAAAAAATCATTTCATCCTCCACACACATTTAAAGGTTTGATCAAATCGCAAATCATAAGATTTTTTCGAAACTCTAGCAACAGGCAAAATCTGAATAGTGCATGCTCTACTCTGTTTGATGCTTTGAAAGCACGAGGCTATTCAGCCCGTTTTCTTCGAAAAATTAAAGCAGACACCATCAATGAGCTTGAAAATCTAAAACCTCATAGCGGACCCGAGTTTGAACCTGTCCAAATTAAACACAATAAACCAATCATGTGCGATGGATCAGTTTCTAAATGCGACAAATATAGATGCAAAGTAAACAACTATATTGTAAACCAACAAACATTCCTGAGCTTTCAAACTAAAAATGAATATCATATCCGAACTAATATGCATTGTGATTCTGAGAATGTAGTCTATTTGATCAATTGTGCCCTTTGCCAGAAACAGTATGTTGGTGAAACAAAAAATGCATTTAGAGTGCGTGCTAGACGCCACGTTTCTGATATTAACACCTCAGCAGATACGCCAATTGCTCAACATTTCCAACTTCCGGATCATTCAGTTGAACATCATTTTGAAATCATGCCAATAGAACAGATTCCGACCTTCGATAGTGAGGAAGAAACGAGTTCGTTTCGCAAAATCCGAGAGGGCCATTGGATTAGAACACTCCAAACAAAAGCACCATTTGGAATAAATGTAGATTCGGGAATATCACAAAAGAACAAAATTATCCCATTTCAACTCATATACAATAGACGTAATGTTGAATTAGCGAAAACCATGAAAGACGAATATTCACAGTTGCAATCTAAATTAAAGGAACCGATCAAAGCACGACCAGTAATAGCTTACAATAGAAATCCAAACCTGAAAGATTTGCTAGTAAGATCAAAGTTAGACCTTATGGTTCCTGATAACAATGACAAGGTTTCATCCCTCCCTACCTATTCTTAAATAAATCTAATCCCAACCAAAATCAATGGTGGGGCAACATGAAATCATATCCGTAGGACATCTTTTAATTTTGTGTCTGCAAAAGTGCGTGCGTGCGTGCGTGCGTGCGTGCGTGCGTGCGTGCGTGCGTGCGTGCGTGCGTGCGTGCGTGCGTGCGTGCGTGCGTGCGTGCGTGCGTGCGTGCGTGCGTGCGTGCGTGCGTGCGTGCGTGCGTGCGTGCGTGCGTGCGTGCGTGCGTGCGTGCGTGCGTGCGTTCGTTCGTTCGTTCGTTCGTTCGTTCGTTCGTTCGTGCGTCCGGGCGTTTGTTCGTATGTGTGTATGGGTGTGTGCTCGTACATCCGTACGTGTGTGCATCTATACTTGCGTGGGTGTATGTGTGCGTGTGTATGTGGGTGTGGGTGCATTAATTCGTGAGTACATTAGTGCCTGGGTGTGTGCGTGCATGCATTCGTGCGTCCGTTCGTGCATGCGTTCATGCATGCATTATTGCGTGCATTCGTGCATGTATTACTGTGTGCATGTATTATTGCGTGCATTCGTTCAGATGCGTGCGTGCGTGCGTGCGTGCGTGCGTGCGTGCGTGCGTGCGTGCGTGCGTGCGTGCGTGCGTGCGTGCGTGCGTATGTACGTGCGTATGTACGTGCGTATGTACGTGCGTATGTACGTGCGTATGTACGTGCGTATGTACGTGCGTATGTACGTGCGTATGTACGTGCGTATGTGTGTGCATTCGTGTGTCTGATTTCTCTATAATGTAGGATCAATCCCAGCCTTTACCTGTTAAAGCGACCTACTGATTAATTCACTTTACCCCAACTAATCTCAAGGGGGGACCACCCTAAGTAAATCTAAACTTGGTCTCGATAGGACAAATTTAGGCAAAGAAATTTGTAATTAAATTCCTGTGCCAATGCGTTATTTTTCAATGTAAAGACGGACTTGCTTGTGCCAGGCCTCCATATTTGTCCCAAATCAAACAATTTTAAACTGTTTACATGTACAAATACACTGTCGGAATTGGTCTGTTGGTAGCTGATATTTCGTTTGCACGGTCGTCCGTACGTGCAATCGTCCATTCGTTCGTTCGTTCGTTCGTTCGTTCGTTCGTTCGTTCGTTCGTTCGTTCGTTCGTTCGTTCGTTCGTTCGTTCGTTCGTTCGTTCGTTCGTTCGTTCGTTCGTTCGTTCGTTCGTTCGTTCGTTCGTTCGTTCGTTCGTTCGTTCGTTCGTTCGTTCGTGCGGGCGGGCGGGCGGGCGGGCGGGCGTCCGTGCGGGCGTCCGTGCGTATGTGCGTGCATGCGTTCATATGTGCGTTTATTCATTCATTCATTCGTTCGTTCATCCACCTATCTGTTCACTCATCCTGTCACCTGTCCTTGGCCTCTCTATTGGTTTACTGGTCTGTGCCTCCCAGACATCAATTGATTGTCTATGTGGATGGACTGATGGATGGATTACTGGGTGGGTGGCCGGGTGGGTGCATGGATTGTTTGGACATATATGTTTGTAAAGGTACAAACCACCTCTCTTCCGCAACCACCTGCCGTATTTTATTCTTATATTTTCAACAGCCGCACCAACTCATTGCAAAGAAGCAATTAGCGCTTTGCAATGACTAAGTGAATAAATTAAACCAAATTCGGAAATGAAATTGTAGCTTTCACCCATTTGCCTATTCATTTGTTCAGTCGTCTAGTCACCCACCGGGTGTCTGTCTATCAGTTTACAAATCTGTTCTCCCCTTAATCAAGTATTTGTTTAGGTGGATGGCAGGATGGACTGATGGATGGATTAATATGCTGGTGTCTGGGCGGGTGAATGAGTGCATGGGTTGTTGGACATATAAGCTTACAAGGCTCAAACAACCTGTGACTTACAACCACCTCTCTTTAGAAGGAATCTCACTAGACCAACAACATTCAGTCAATCCACAATGGATCATCCTATGTCAGAAAGACCTGCTCAAAACTATTTGTTTATTCCTATTTTCGAACACAGGGCAACACCAACTTATTACAAAGAAGTAATCAATGCTTTGTAATGACTGAGTGAACCGATTTGCCCAGATCAAAAAACTGTATAACTCCTAACTGTCCAAATTTGTTCCTATTTTCGAACACACGGCAACGCCAACTTATTACAAAGAAGTAATCAACGCTTTGTAATGACTGAGTGAACCGATTCGCCAAGATCAAATAACTGTATAACTTGTCAGAATTTGTTTTAATAATCTTTATTCAGGAAACCTGTCCCTTGCAGTACTCAAACAACAAGTAAATTACTCTCCGCCGCCATGATTAAACATATCTCGGCAGCATTTGATCTAATGACTGACCAAATAGCCCTCATTGTTATTCTCACACCTTAATCGCCTGAAACGAACCGGCGTACTAACCCATGCTACAGTTAGATAAGCTCGATATAATTAAGCAATCACGCCTTTTGTATTAGCTGTTTGACTTCAGTAGCGCCAAAGGCGCACATTGATCTAAAGCAGGTCTTCGGGTTTAGTTTGATCTTTTGTGGAGAGACTGAATTAATAGTTAATCAGTAGTCACCATTGTAGTAATTCTCCTATAAATATGTAAGAATTATCAGTTGCCATTAGACCAGTTTTTTCGCTGCATGACGAAGACCATTACGTCGAAAGCGCTCCAGCAACTGACAGTGTAAGCTTTAATTTTATATATATATAATAATCTTGTATTAATTGTTCTTATTTTTCAGTCTCTAAATTGTTTCAACACATATCGCTCTAGTTAATATTTGGTAGTTAACTTTTTTGAACTTTTCTGACTAAATTTGACATAAATCTGTAGAAATTTGATTACGTTCTAAAATGGCCAAGAATTTCAACGGCCCAGTGGGTAAAGGACGCAAATCTGGCAACCCAGCGTCCAACTTTTCTTCAACCAAAAGTGCTCCTAACCAGTCTGTTCAGGCCTTTCAGAGACTGGTTAAGATGTACTTCCATGTGTTGCAATGCTTGCATCACTATGGTCTTTTACGAGAGCATTTGGCATCAGACTCTCTCCCGAAATCTCTCAGCATGAAAATGGAGGAGATGAACTCGTTTTTCTGCCCTGCCTTACGAGATGACGAATTTTTGAAATCGACCAGCATGATAAACCAAATTTGGGCTCATAGCTGCTTAGAAAATTTAATCAACCATTATCGAAGCAAATTGGACAAATTAAAGGCAGAGGTAAAAGTGGCCGAATCTAATGTAATTCTTGATCTAGACAGAGCCAAAGGCATAGCATTGAAATGGGGTAGGCAAAATTTTGGAAATAAATTGGCCACAACGACAATCACAAATTTTTGGAAATTTTTGGCAGAAATAGCTAGTGATAAGCAAAATAGAGTGATGTCTCTACCAACACCGGCGGCCACACCGAGTACAGGTTCAGGTTATCATTCAACAATGACTAACAAACGACAACGGTCACCAACCACCTTCACACCCTCGCCTACCACTTCCAAGCGGACGAATCTGTATACATCACCAACACCAGCACCTGGTGTTGATGATGTAACAGAGTCATGGCCGGCTCTCCCAAAGACAAATTCTCCTCCTGTGCGCCGTTGTCGGGTTGTTACTCACTGTTCCCCCAATCTACCACCTAGCAACTCTTCCTCATCTCTTCCACTATCTTCTCCTCGCCACCTTCTGACTCGATCTTCTCCTCTTCCTCCTTCTCCTCTCTCAATCCCGCCTCCTCCTCTTCCTCCTCAAACTTCTTCTCTTCATGCATCTCCTCTCTCAATCCCGCCTCCTCCTCTTCCTCCTCAACCTTCTTCTCTTTATGCATCTCCTCTCTCAATCCCGCCTCTTGCTCCTCATACTCAATCTTCTCCTCTTGCATCTCCTCTCTCCATCCCTCCTCCTCCTCTTCCTCCTACGCTTCATCTCTCTTCTCCTCACGCACCTTCTTCTGCTCATCTTCTTCTGTCTCCACCTCCTCTCCCTCCTATGGAGAATAATAGTAACCTGTCTGACAGGAAGTTTGCTAAGTACCGTCATCAATCGCATAGCAAGGGCCTGTGGAGGATCCCCAGAATCACCAAAAAGATTCTGATGATAGGGTCCTCTAATCTAGCCCGAATTGATTTAGATGTCCATCCTGACATCCAGGTTGAGTGCTATCCTGGTGCCGCATTATCACATTTCAGAACAATGGCTATGCGACACCAGGATGGCCCTAGCCCGGAGAAGATCATCTTGAATATTGGCATCAACTCCAAAAATGAGCATCCAACCAAAGCCTCAAGCCATTTACGGTTCATGGCTCGTGAATTTAAAAACACCTTCCCTAATGCGGAGTTGCACTTTGCTGAGATTAACTTCTCTGATAGCTTGTCAGACAGGCAAAGGTACTGTCTCAAGCGTATCAACGAATCAGCAAGGTCCAACTGCCACGTTGATAAGGTCATCCCCAAAATTTCTGATGCGAATTTTCATGTTGAGAAGGATAGAATCCATTGGACGAAAGAAACAGCTAATTGTATTTATAACCATTGGTTGACGGTACTTAGTTTAAACTAAATGTGGGTCAAGGCAATAGCTCCCCTAACATAGGATTAGGAACAAACCTTGTCAATTTAGCAGCTGACTATGATCTCTCACCATCTGAAAAATCAATTCTCGATCGTGGTCTTACTTTTATACCAACTCCAAAACCAAAAACAGGATTAGATTTGCTTTTAGACACAGGTCTTATTGAAGTAGCTAATTTTGGTCATTCAGTAAAAATAGCCCATCATTTTCGAAATTTAAATGGAGAGTCAAAACCATTCACTGGAAAATCTGGTTGGGACCCTCCAGATAGGCTAGTTGATGACAATGTTAAAGCAACCATAAAAACGGTTGCTGGTATAGCCAGATCATTGCCAGTTACAAACAATAAGCAAAACCTTTCATTTCTCGAACAACAGGCTATCAACAAATTACGTAGAAATCAAAATATTATTATAAAACCAGCCGATAAAGGTTCAGCAACTGTGATTATGTCTAGAGAAAACTACATCCGCGAGGCCGAAAGGCAGTTAACTAACACCAGGCATTACAGAAAACTTGATAATTTAATTTGGCCTCAAAACCGACAAAATTTCATTGAAATACTTAATTCATTGCATACAGATAAGTACATCGATAAGAAACAGCTAAAGTATCTGCTAGGTGAGAATAATCCACAAAATCGGACATTTTATATCTTGCCTAAAATCCATAAACCTATCAGCACCTGGTTAGATCCATTGACACCTCCTGGACGACCCATCATTTCAGACTGTGGCAGTGAGTCTTATGGCATTTCAGAATATATTGATTACTATTTAAAGCCCATTGCTAATAGACACAAGAGCTTTCTCAAAAACACTGAACACTTTCTTTCAAAGTTATCCAAATTGTCAGTTCCGAAAGATGCATATTTAGTCACATTAGACATGGATGCTATGTATACCAATATAGATATTGATGCTGGAGTCAATGCTATTAAGAATTCTTTTGTCAAATTTCCTGATCCAGATCGACCAGACACGGAAATTCTAAAATTATTAGAGCTAAGTCTTAAAGGAAACGATTTCCAATTTAATGGTGAAAATTACCTTCAAATCTGTGGATGCGCAATGGGTAAACGATTCAGCCCAAATTTTGCCACGATTTATGTTGCGGAGTGGGAAATGGAGGCACTGAACAAATCAACCAAAAAGCCTCTTCTTTACCTCAGATATCTAGATGACATCTTCATAGTTTGGCAACATTCAGAAGAAGACTTTTGGGAATTTTTTCGCATTTTAAATAACCAAGATTCAAACATCAAGCTAAAAGCTACTATTAGTGGAACATCGGTTGACTTTTTAGATGTCACGATCTATAAGGGTCCTCAATTTGATTCCTCTGGAAAATTAGAATATAAAGTATTCTTTAAGCCAACAGACTCACATCAGCTGCTTCACAAAAAATCATTTCATCCTCCACACACATTTAAAGGTTTGATCAAATCGCAAATCATAAGATTTTTTCGAAACTCTAGCAACAGGCAAAATCTGAATAGTGCATGCTCTACTCTGTTTGATGCTTTGAAAGCACGAGGCTATTCAGCCCGTTTTCTTCGAAAAATTAAAGCAGACACCATCAATGAGCTTGAAAATCTAAAACCTCATAGCGGACCCGAGTTTGAGCCTGTCCAAATTAAACACAATAAACCAATCATGTGCGATGGATCAGTTTCTAAATGCGACAAAAATAGATGCAAAGTAAACAACTATATTGTAAACCAACAAACATTCCTGAGCTTTCAAACTAAAAATGAATATCATATCCGAACTAATATGCATTGTGATTCTGAGAATGTAGTCTATTTGATCAATTGTGCCCTTTGCCAGAAACAGTATGTTGGTGAAACAAAAAATGCATTTAGAGTGCGTGCTAGACGCCACGTTTCTGATATTAACACCTCAGCAGATACGCCAATTGCTCAACATTTCCAACTTCCTGATCATTCAGTTGAACATCATTTTGAAATCATGCCAATAGAACAGATTCCGACCTTCGATAGTGAGGAAGTAATGACTTCGTTTCGCAAAATCCGAGAAGGCCATTGGATTAGAACACTCCAAACAAAAGCACCATTTGGAATAAATGTAGATTCGGGAATATCACAAAAGAACAAAATTATCCCATTTCAACTCATATACAATAGACGTAATGTTGAATTAGCAAAAACCATGAAAGACGAATATTCACAGTTGCAATCTAAATTAAAGGAACCGATCAAAGCACGACCAGTAATAGCTTACAATAGAAATCCAAACCTGAAAGATTTGCTAGTAAGATCAAAGTTAGACCTTATAGTTCCTGATAACAATGACAAGATTTCATCCCTCCCTACCTATTCTTAAATAAATCTAATCCCAACCAAAATCAATGGTGGGGCAACATGAAATCATATCCGTAGGACATCTTTTAATTTTGTGTCTGCAAAAGTGTGCGTGCGTGCGTGCGTGCGTGCGTGCGTGCGTGCGTGCGTGCGTGCGTGCGTGCGTGCGTTCGTTCGTTCGTTCGTTCGTTCGTTCGTCCGGGCGTTTGTTCGTATGTGTGTATGTGTGTGGGGGTGTGCTCGTACATCCGCACGTGTGTGCATCTATACTTGCGTGGGTGTATGTGTGCGTGTGTGTGTGGGTGCATTAATTCGTGAGTACATTAGTGCGTGGGTGTGTGCGTGCATGTATTCGTGCGTTCGTTCGTGCATGCGTTCATGCATGCATTATTGCGTGCATTCGTGCATGTATTACTGTGTGCATGTGTTATTGCATGCATTCGTGCATTCGTTCAGATGTGTGCGTGCGTGCGTGCGTGAAAATCCGACTCAGAGCACGTTTTTGCATTGAAGTCCCCTAACTCGCATATAAAGCTGTTGCAGATGGTGATAAGTCGTGTTACTATGAGTTCGAATGCGTCATTTGAATAGTAAATTGGGAGGGCCCGGTGATATATACACTATCCCTAAAATAGACTCAAAGGCGTCAGTTTGAAATTGAACACATAGGTCAAAGTCATTCTTGATATAGTGTCGGTTATTTTTTCTATAATTTCCCTGACTTTCCAGAACTAGACATGCAATGCCACCAGATCCAGTGTGTTATACAATAAAAACTGCCATTTACACCCATATCCTGAATGATAGATTCTTAATCACTTGAGGGAATATTCGTGACTGATATACAGAGAATTGGCGTGTAGTGTATTATGTATTATTTTAAGAATACGCTGATAACACAGCTAACTGGGCCGATGCTGGGTCGATATCGGGCCGATATTTTGATACTGAAAGTATGGGCACGGTATCGGCCCAGCATCGGTCCAGTAAGCTGCGTTATAAGAATATATTTGTCCTTGTCGAGGATAAAGCACAACAGAGAGTATTACACGGCCTTGCTGTCATAGCGGCGTACATACCTATGGTGTGTATCGCTGATTAACATGCCTTGCTCTCATAGTGACGTACAGAACTATAGTGTGTATCGCTGATTAGCATGCCTTGCTCTCATAGTGGCGTACAGAACTATGGTGTGTATCGCTGATTAACATGCCTTGCTCTCATTGTAGCGGTGTATCGCTGATTAACATGCTTTGCTTTCATAGTGGCGTACATAACTATGGTGTGTATCGCTGATTAACATGCCTTGATCTCATATTCGTGGGCAGAGCTAAGGTGTGTATCGCTTTTTAACATGCCCTGATCTCATAGCGGCGTACAGAACTATGGCGTGTATCGATGATTAACATGCCTTGCTCTCATAGTGGTGGACAGAGCTATTCTGTTTTGTTGATTAGCATGCATTGTTCTCATTGTGGTGGACAGAGCTATGGAGTCGTGTTGATAAACATTCCCTGATCTCATATTGGTGGACAGAGCTATGGTGTGTTGTTGACTAACATTCCATGATCGGTCTCATATCGGTGGACAGAGCTATGGTGTGTTGTTCATTAACATTCATTGCTCTCATATTGGTGGACAGAGCTATGGTGTTTTGTTGATTAACATTCAGTGCTCCCATCGTGGTTGGCAGAGCTATGGTGTGTTGTTGACTAACATTCCTTGATCTCATATTGGTGGACAGAGCTATGATGTGCTATTCATTAACATTCCTGATCTCATATTGGTAGACAGCGCTATGGTATGCTGTTCATTACCAGTCCTTGATCTCATATTTGTGGGCACGGCTATTGTGTTTTGGTGACTAACTTCCATTGCTCTCATAGTGGTGGACAGAGTTATAGCGTGTTGTTGACTAACATTCCCTGATCTCATGGTGGGGGGGGGGGGGCAGAGCTATGGAGTGTTGTTGACTAACATTCCTTGATCTCATATTGGTGGACAAAGCTATGGTGTGTTGTTGACTAACATTTCTTGCTCTCATATTGGTGGACAGTGCTATTGTTTGTTGTTCACTAACATTCCGTGCTCTCATAGGGGTGGACAGTGCTATTCTGTTTTGTTGATTAGCATTCCTTGCTCACATATTGGTGGACCGAGCTGTGGTGTGTTATTGACTAACATTCCTTGATCTCATATTGGTGGACAGAGATATGGTGTGTTGTTGACTAACATTCTTTGCTCTCATATTGGTGGACAGAGCTATGTTGTGTTGTTTAATACCATTCCTTGCTCTCACATTGGTGGACAGAGCTTTGGTGTGTTGTTGACTAACATTTCTTGCTCTCATATTGGTGGACATTACTATGGTGTGTTGTTGACTAGCATTCCTTGCTCTCATATTGGTGGGCAGAGCTATGGTGTGCTGTTCATTAACATTCATTGCTCTCATATTGGTGGACAGAGCTATGGTGTTTTGTTGATTAACATTAATTGCTCTCGTTGTAGTGGACAGAGCTATGGTCTTTTGTTGATTAACATTCCTTGCTCTCATATTGGTGGACAACGCTATGGTGTGTTATTGATTAACATTCCTTGCTCTCATATTGGGGGACAGAGCTATGGTATGTTGTTGACTAACATTCCCTGCTCCCATTTTGGTGGACCGAGCTATGGTGTGTTGTTGGCTAACATTCCTTGCTCGCATATTTGTGGACAACGCTGTCTATCTAGTTTGTTAACTGGCATTCATTGATCTCATATCGGTGGACAACGCTATGGTGTGTTGTTGACTAATACTCCTTGCTCTCATATTGGTGGCCCGAGCTATGGTGTGTTGTTGACTAACATTTCTTGCTCCCATATTGCTGGACCGAGCTATGGTGTGTTGTTGACTAACATTCCCTGCTCTCTTATTGGTAGACCAAGCTATGGTGTGTTGTTGACCAACATTCCTTGCTCTCATATTGGTGGACCGAGCTATGGTTTGTTGTTGACTAACATTCCCTGCTCTCATAATGGTGGACCGAGCTATGGGGTGTTGTTGACTAACATTTCTTGCTCCCATATTGGTGGACCGAGCTATGGTGTGTTGTTGACTAACATTCCTTGCTCTCACATTGGTGGACAGAGCTATGGTGTGTTGTTGAATAACATTCCTTGCTCTCATATTGGTGGACAGAGCTATGGTGTGTTGTTGACTAACGTGCCTTGCTCTGATATTGGTGGACAGTGATATTGTTTGTTGTTGACTAACATCCCGTACTCTCATCGTGGTGGACAGTGCTATCATGCTTTGTTGATTAGCATTCATTGTTCTCATAGTGGTGGACAGAGCTATTCTGTTTTGTTGATTAGCATGCATTGCTCTCATTGTGGTGGACAGAGCTATGGAGTGGTGTTGATAAACATTCCCTGATCTCATATTGTGGACAGAGCTATGGTGTGTTGTTGACTAACATTCCATGATCGATCTCATATCGGTGGACAGAGCTATGGTATGTTGTTCTTTAACATGCATTGCTCTCATTGTGGTGGGAAGATCTATGGTGTGTTGTTGACTAACAGCCCCTGATCTCATATTGGTGGACTACGCTATGGTGTGTTATTGATTAACATTCCTTGCTCTCATATTGGGGGACAGAGCTATGGTATGTTGTTGACTAACATTCCCTGCTCCCATTTTGGTGGACCGAGCTATGGTGTGTTGTTGGCTAACATTCCTTGCTCGCATATTTGTGGACAACGCTGTCTATCTAGTTTGTTAACTGGCATTCATTGATCTCATATCGGTGGACAACGCTATGGTGTGTTGTTGACTAATACTCCTTGCTCTCATATTGGTGGCCCGAGCTATGGTGTGTTGTTGACTAACATTTCTTGCTCCCATATTGCTGGACCGAGCTATGGTGTGTTGTTGACTAACATTCCCTGCTCTCTTATTGGTAGACCAAGCTATGGTGTGTTGTTGACCAACATTCCTTGCTCTCATATTGGTGGACCGAGCTATGGTTTGTTGTTGACTAACATTCCCTGCTCTCATAATGGTGGACCGAGCTATGGGGTGTTGTTGACTAACATTTCTTGCTCCCATATTGGTGGACCGAGCTATGGTGTGTTGTTGACTAACATTCCTTGCTCTCACATTGGTGGACAGAGCTATGGTGTGTTGTTGAATAACATTCCTTGCTCTCATATTGGTGGACAGAGCTATGGTGTGTTGTTGACTAACGTGCCTTGCTCTGATATTGGTGGACAGTGATATTGTTTGTTGTTGACTAACATCCCGTACTCTCATCGTGGTGGACAGTGCTATCATGCTTTGTTGATTAGCATTCATTGTTCTCATAGTGGTGGACAGAGCTATTCTGTTTTGTTGATTAGCATGCATTGCTCTCATTGTGGTGGACAGAGCTATGGAGTGGTGTTGATAAACATTCCCTGATCTCATATTGTGAACAGAGCTATGGTGTGTTGTTGACTAACATTCCATGATCGATCTCATATCGGTGGACAGAGCTATGGTATGTTGTTCTTTAACATGCATTGCTCTCATCGTGGTGGGAAGATCTATGGTGTGTTGTTGACTAACAGCCCCTGATCTCATATTGGTGGACTACGCTATGGTGTGTTATTGATTAACATTCCTTGCTCTCATATTGGGGGACAGAGCTATGGTATGTTGTTGACTAACATTCCCTGCTCCCATTTTGGTGGACCGAGCTATGGTGTGTTGTTGGCTAACATTCCTTGCTCGCATATTTGTGGACAACGCTGTCTATCTAGTTTGTTAACTGGCATTCATTGATCTCATATCGGTGGACAACGCTATGGTGTGTTGTTGACTAATACTCCTTGCTCTCATATTGGTGGCCCGAGCTATGGTGTGTTGTTGACTAACATTTCTTGCTCCCATATTGCTGGACCGAGCTATGGTGTGTTGTTGACTAACATTCCCTGCTCTCTTATTGGTAGACCAAGCTATGGTGTGTTGTTGACCAACATTCCTTGCTCTCATATTGGTGGACCGAGCTATGGTTTGTTGTTGACTAACATTCCCTGCTCTCATAATGGTGGACCGAGCTATGGGGTGTTGTTGACTAACATTTCTTGCTCCCATATTGGTGGACCGAGCTATGGTGTGTTGTTGACTAACATTCCTTGCTCTCACATTGGTAGACAGAGGTATGGTGTGTTGTTGAATAACATTCCTTGCTCTCATATTGGTGGACAGAGCTATGGTGTGTTGTTGACTAACGTGCCTTGCTCTGATATTGGTGGACAGTGATATTGTTTGTTGTTGACTAACATCCCGTACTCTCATCGTGGTGGACAGTGCTATCATGCTTTGTTGATTAGCATTCATTGTTCTCATAGTGGTGGACAGAGCTATTCTGTTTTGTTGATTAGCATGCATTGCTCTCATTGTGGTGGACAGAGCTATGGAGTGGTGTTGATAAACATTCCCTGATCTCATATTGTGGACAGAGCTATGGTGTGTTGTTGACTAACATTCCATGATCGATCTCATATCGGTGGACAGAGCTATGGTATGTTGTTCATTAACATGCATTGCTCTCATATTGGGGGACAGAGCTATGGTATGTTGTTGACTAACATTCCCTGCTCCCATTTTGGTGGACCGAGCTATGGTGTGTTGTTGGCTAACATTCCTTGCTCGCATATTTGTGGACAACGCTGTCTATCTAGTTTGTTAACTGGCATTCATTGATCTCATATAGGTGGACAACGCTATGGTGTGTTGTTGACTAATACTCCTTGCTCTCATATTGGTGGCCCGAGCTATGGTGTGTTGTTGACTAACATTTCTTGCTCCCATATTGCTGGACCGAGCTATGGTGTTGTTGACTAACATTCCCTGCTCTCTTATTGGTAGACCAAGCTATGGTGTGTTGTTGACCAACATTCCTTGCTCTCATATTGGTGGACCGAGCTATGGTTTGTTGTTGACTAACATTCCCTGCTCTCATAATGGTGGACCGAGCTATGGGGTGTTGTTGACTAACATTTCTTGCTCCCATATTGGTGGACCGAGCTATGGTGTGTTGTTGACTAACATTCCTTGCTCTCACATTGGTGGACAGAGCTATGGTGTGTTGTTGAATAACATTCCTTGCTCTCATATTGGTGGACAGAGCTATGGTGTGTTGTTGACTAACGTGCCTTGCTCTGATATTGGTGGACAGTGATATTGTTTGTTGTTGACTAACATTCCGTACTCTCATCGTGGTGGACAGTGCTATCATGCTTTGTTGATTAGCATTCATTGTTCTCATAGTGGTGGACAGAGCTATTCTGTTTTGTTGATTAGCATGCATTGCTCTCATTGTGGTGGACAGAGCTATGGAGTGGTGTTGATAAACATTCCATGATCGATCTCATATCGGTGGACAGAGCTATGGTATGTTGTTCATTAACATGCATTGCCCTCATCGTGGTGGGAAGATCTATTGTGTGTCTTGTTGACTAACAGCCCCTGATCTCATATTGGTGGACAGAGCTATGGCGTGTTGTTGACTAACATTCCCTGATCTCATGGTGGTGGCCAGAGATATGGTGTGTTGTTGACTAACATTCCTTGATCTCATATTGGTGGACAAAGATATGGTTTGTTGTTGACTAACATTGCTTGCTCTCATATTGGTGGACAGTGTTATTGTTTGTTGTTCACTAACATTCCGTGCTCTCATGGTGGTGGACAGTGCTATTCTGTTTTGTTGACTAGCATTCCTTGCTCTCATTTTGGTGGACCGAGCTGTGTTGTGTTGTTGACTAACATTCCTTGCTCTCATATTGGTGGACAAAGCTATGGTGGGTTGTTGACTAACATTCCTTGCTCTCATATTGGTAGACAGTGCTATTGTTTGTTGTTCACTAACATCCCGTGCTCTCACAGGGGTGGACAGTTCTATTCTGTTTTGTGAATAGCATTCCTTGATCTCATATTGGTGGACAAAGCTATGGTGTGTTGTTGACTAACATTTCTTGCTCTCATATTGGTGGACAGTGCTATTGTTTGTTGTTCACTAACATTCCGTGCTCTCATAGGGGTGGACAGTGCTATTCTGTTTTGTTGATTAGCATTCCTTGCTCTCATATTGGTGGACCGAGCTGTGGTGTGTTATTGACTAACATTCCTTGCTCTCATATTGGTGGACAGAGCTATGGTGTGTTGTTGCCTAACATTCTTTGCTCTCATATTGGTGGACAGAGCTATGGTGTGTTGTTTAATACCATTCCTTGCTCTCATATTGGTGGACAGAGCTTTGGTGTGTTGTTGACTAACATTTCTTGCTCTCATATTGGTGGGCATAACTATGGTGTGTTGTTGACTAGCATTCCTAGCTCTCATATTGGTGGACAGAGCTATGGCGTGCTGTTCATTAACATTCATTGCTCTCATATTGGTGGATAGAGCTAAGGTGTTTTGTTGATTAACATTAATTGCTCTCGTTGTAGTGGACAGAGCTATGGTGTTTTGTTGATTAACATTCCTTGCTCTCATATTGGGTGACAGAGCTATGGTATGTTGTTGACTAACATTCCCTGCTCCCATTTTGGTGGACCGAGCTATGGTGTGTTGTTGGCTAACATTCCTTGCTCTCATATTTGTGGACAACGCTGTCTATCTAGTTTTCTAACTAGCATTCATTGATCTCATATCGGTAGACAAACCTATGGTGTGTTGTTGATTAACATTCCTTGCTCTCATATTGGTGGACAGAGCTATGGTGTGTTGTTGACTAATACTCCTTGCTCTCATATTGGTGGCCCGAGCTATGGTGTGTTGTTGACTAACATTTCTTGCTCCCATATTGGTGGACCGAGCTATGGTGTGTTGTTGACTAACATTCCCTGCTCTCTTATTGGTAGACCAAGCTATGGTGTGTTGTTGACTAATACTCCTTGCTCTCATATTGGTGGCCCGAGCTATGGTGTGTTGTTGACTAACATTTCTTGCTCCCATATTGGTGGACCGAGCTATGGTGTGTTGTTGAATAACATTCCTTTCTCTCATATTGGTGGACAGAGCAATGGTGTGTTGTTGAATAACATTCCTTGCTCTCATATTGGTGGACAGAGCTATGGTGTGTTGTTGAATAACATTCCTTTCTCTCATATTGGTGGACAGAGCTATGGTGTGTTATTGAATAAAATTCCTTGCTCTTATATTGGCGGACAGTGATATTGTTTGTTGTTGACTAATCTTCCGTACTCTCATAGGGGTGGACAGTGCTATGATACTTTGTTGATTAGCATTCATTCTTCTCATAGTGGTGGACAGAGCTATTCTGTTTTGTTTATTAGCATGCATTGCTCTCATTGTGGTGGACAGAGCTATGTAGTGGTGTTGATAAACATTCCCTGATCTCATATTGGTGGACAGAGCTATGGTGTGTTGTTGACTAACATTCCATGATCGATCTCATATCGGTGGACAGAGTTATGGTGTGTTGTTCATTAACATGCATTGCTCTCATATTAGTGTACAGAGCTATGGTGTTTTATTGATTAAAATTCATTGCTCTCATCGTGGTGGGAAGAGCTATGGTGTGTTGTTGACTAACATTCCTGATCTCATATTGGTGGACAGAGCTATGATGTGCTGTTCATTAACATCACCTGATCTCATATTGGTGGACAGAGCTATGGTATGCTGTTCCTTACCAGTCATTGATATCATATTTGTTGTCAAGGCTATTGTGTGTTGTTGACTAACTTCCATTGCTCTCATAGTGGAGGACAGAGCTATGGCGTGTTGTTGGCTAACATTCCCTGATCTCATGGTGGCGGCCAGAGATATGGTGTGTTGTTGACTAACATTCCTTGATCTCATAATGGTGGGCAAAGCTATGGTGTGTTGTTGACTAACATTTCTTGCTCTCATATTGGTGGACAGTGTTATTGTTTGTTGTTCACTAACATTCCTTGCTCTCCTGGTGGTGGACAGTGCTATTCTGTTTTGTTGACTAGCATTCCTTGCTCTCATATTGGTGGACCGAGCTGTGTTGTGTTGTTGACTAACATTCCTTGCTCTCATTTTGGTGGACACAGCTATGGTGTGTTGTTGACTAACATTCCTTGCTCTCATATTGGTGGACAGTGCTATTGTTTGTTGTTCACTAACATTCCGTGCTCTCACAGGGGTGGACTGTGCTATTCTGTTTTGTTGACTAACCATCCTTGCTCTCATGTTGGGGGACCGAGCTGTGGTATGTTGTTGACTAGCATTCCTTGCTCTCATATTGGTGGACCGAGCTGTGGTGTGTTGTTGACTAACATTCCTTGCTCTCATATTGGTGGACAGAGCTATGGTGTGTTTTTTACTAACATCGTTTGCTCTCATCTTGGTGAACAAAGCTATGGCATTTTGTTGACTAACACCCCTTGCTCTCATAGTGGTGGACAGAGCTATGGAGTGTCTTGCCGAGTAACATTCATGGATCTCTTTGTACGACCATTAGGCAAAACCTTGCTTTTGTCATATCTAACAGTTTCCACTTTAGAACATTTATGTTGTTTCTATGGCCAGGACACAGCTGCAGATTCGTGCTATTAAGTGTATAAATTTCCTGTTACGCGTCCAACGACCCAAACCAAGGTAATTCTGGAGGATCTCGTTGACTGAGTCGGAGAGAATGGGAACTATCATTTTACTGGCCTTCGGAGAATAACATGCATTTCACATTAATCTTGTCATCATTGAACACGATTCGAGAAATCAAATTTTGCGGAAATGTGTTAATGCCTTCACAGGTATTACATACCATAAATCTAAGACTTATATGCATGATATATGTGTGCAGACATACAGATATTGTAGAGGCAAACACATCTCAAATTACCACATAACGGTATTGACACTAATGGCAAGTGTTTTCTTGATGCTAATCAGGTGTTAAAAATGTGCCACAGAGAAACACAGTGATATTTATTAGAACACGCGACCATTGACCAAACAGGTAACTAAATGAACAACCATCTTTCGCTCCACTTCCCTTGTTCAATCGTTGACGTGCTTGTCTAGGATCTCAGGATTGTGGACGTGAATGGTTGGGTTCGCGTAAGACGGACATGTTTTGATATGTTTTCCTGAATAATAATTCAGCTCTCTTTAACTTCGTTAAAAAAAAGGCAGATGACGTCCATCACACCACACCTTCGATTGAACTTGAGTCAAATACGTAAGAACAACTGCTTTATTTTTCTTACTAAATATTCTAAAGACACCCTTACCAAATGTTATTTCTGCCACATCCATCCACGTTGTTTATAAACTAGGGCTGTCGATATTATGCAATAAAACATTAGCATTGCTTTCATAATGCCATAAGTCTGTTAAAAAGAGAAAAAACGGGGACTATATCCGCATCTTTCAGAACCGTGATGTTTAAAACTCGCGCAATAACCTACATTCGGCGAAATGTGCATCAGTATACTAGTATACCGATGCCAGTCATGTCTTTTGAGCAAGCCATCCCTGATTATTTGGGAAGGATTAATTACATAATAAAATGATGAGCTGTTGTGAGGATGGGTTAGCATTGGCAATTGTCTAGGTTACATAAAGCATATATGCTTAATGGGCATCAACGCTGGTCGATAAATGCTGGTCGCCACTATATACAAGTGGTCACTTAATGCAACCCAGTGGGTACAGTAGTTCGCTTAGCAGACTATATTATCATGCTTATAAAGAACTGGCATGTCCTGGTCCCTAAACCCGGTGTTCGTCATATATATGGTTAGCTATCTTCATGAAAACTGACAAACAGAACTAACTTGCTTCTTCATTGTAATGTGAGAGTCAAAAATACGACTCATGCTCGTTGCATATGATGCGGCATGGTATTACTTTCTCCAAAATTAATAAGCACGTTTTACAAAGTAGATTTCATTTTCCGAACATGAGGATCTCGGTTTTGTCAGCATTTGCTATAAAAATCATTATTTTTCATCCATGTATATATGGTACAGAGGACGGCAGAGTTTCAGCACACGCACAAAGACACGCACAAGAACGCACAACTGACCACACGAATCATAAACAGACATATACCACATGCGCACCAGGATGCGGAATATACACAGCACAATCCAGGACAGAACTGGATAGACACACACGACCATAAAGGAGCACACAGAGAACCCATGCATGCGCGCACATGGCAGTCACGCCGCATGCATGAATAAATGAACAAGCCACGCCCACGGATAAGCACACACGTGAACTAGCATACATTGACAGTGACTCACACCGCCATTGATTTACATACACTACTACAGATTATATACACACCAGGCTTATACGAAAGAGGATTGTTGAATATATTGTGTCCATACTTTATTGTTGTAGTCAATCTAGTAATACGTACTGTATATAGTGAGCGTGTTGTCACGGATCAGGTGCAACTGTTTGTCACCAAGGTTTGTGACTATGGACTATGGACTATGATTCGAATAGAACATGGGACGGCAGTCAGTTGGAGTTTGGCGTTGGGCACGGTCACTTGTTGTTTTGGATAGTTGGTCCCACTCCACGACTTGAATATCAAACTGTGGATTGTGGCTAATTGTGCAAACGAGCCAGTGATAGTGTCGCAGCGTAAGGTGTATATTAATAAGGTATTACCGTGACCATAGAGACGCGTATGTGTTATCTCACCAGCCAGATGAAAGATCCTGGTGTATAGGCAAACGAGCGGTATTAGATTGGTGGAGGATCCGGCTCTGGCTTCGTGAAGATAAACACATTTATTTGTAATAATCTAATTTGCGAATATGGTTAATTATTTTAATAAAATCGATTAACAGTTCGCTTGAACCTCTCGCTGCCAAACAATCCCCACGACCCGGAAGGGCGCAGGTGAGTATAGGATTTTCTGTATTAGTAGTGCCATTTGATCTTGAAATAATTGTAACGGCCTGTAAATTCTGACCACCCTCACCCACACCCCCACCGACATCCCGTGCCACCAAAATAAAACCCAGGAAGACCCTTGGCGCACGGTGCAATTTGATGAAATCTAATCAAGACTTGTCTGGTTAATGTATTTTGTGGTAGTAATCTATATTTTAAGAACTAAAACAGTTGCTAATGTGACGACCAGGTAGGACCTATATAACACTTGGCGACTCTGGTGTGCCGCTGTCTATTTTTGCGTGATTTAAGGGGAACAAAGCGCAGTTATACCTGCGATTCTCGCGATAAAACAGCCAGCACGCATATCCGAATTCGATGACAATTCTTACCATATATCAATGATTAGTCGAAGACAACTTAAATAATAATATTTTGTTCAGGTTAAATTAATCCCGACCGGCCGTAAGCAAACACCCCAGCCCATAGCAATACTGTAAGAGCAAGCCTTCATCAGTGTACCAAGGTTTGACACGATGCAATACATATTACAGTTGTGAATCCCGAGCGCGTATTTACAAAATTGCAGTATGTTGTTTTAACCCTTCGAACCCCTAATCCCCAGCATCTCAAATTTCAAAGTAGCTATTTGGGTAAGGCGTTGGATATTTTGGGGCTAATCTGACAGGAATCTGTTGCGGCCATAGGCAACAATCGATCCCAGTTAGTTTTATTTTTTTTAAAGTCAATAGAACAGTCATTGCATTGAAAAAAATTTCTTTTGTATTCGCCTATCGCGTTAAAGCGGTTAAATGATAAATATATATATATATATAGGTATAGGTCAGGTTTATAGTCTGCTTCCACTTGCGTGCTCAGCCGACTTTCCAACTTTACCCCCTGGTCATTGGGCCCATTTCACTCCATCTTGTAAATAAGCGTTGACCGAATATCATATCGGATTACAGAGTTATTATTAATTAATCCACCCAAACACCCACACACCCGCCCGCGCATTCTCTTGATACAACTAAAATAAATATCGGCGTTTACTAGACGAGATCCACGTGTAAATGGAACATTAAGAAACGAGTCCAGTTTGCCAAAAAGCATACCCTAATCAGAATAGTGAGTATAACGTTAAGCAATATCGTTGTTTATCGTACAAATCAGCAATTCATTATTATGTTTTAGCAAGTTTTCAGTCGATTGAAAAAAACCCGTCATAAAGACGATTAATATTATAGCATAGCGATATATAAAGACGGCATTAGGATTAAAAGATTGCTGAATAAATCTGATTATCGTACGCTTGTTGTATTGTTAATGTTTCTCGCTAGAGAAGTTCTAAATCGATTGTTGACCTATACGAGCATTACATTATACGCATATGCGTGAGCATTAGTAATGCTAGAAGTCGGTCTGTCCGTCTGTCCGTAGGTCTGTCAATTCTAACAAGAATGACTTCCCAACTAGATATCATAGCATATAGAACTTGTTTTAATAAACCATTTTCCTGCGTCAGTGATCAAGTGAAGACTATCCTCGCAGATAATTTCCATATACCCCACCATACCCCGACATATAGCTACTCGCAACAATGAAAGGGTACATATAGTTAGAAACATTTAAACTGAATCACAACAAATAGGAGATACGCTAATGATAAGACCAGACAATACCGTATTGTATCCCTATTTGACACAAAGTACATTCAATTTAAGAAACCAGCCAATACACACCGCACCCCACCCTGCACATATACACCTTACTCGAACCAAAGGGGGAGTGCATATTTTCCTGCACCGGGATTTGGGATTTTGACCAGACTTTGAAGGGAAGTTGTTAATCTGCCAGGCAGCAACAGCATTCTGTCAAAACTATTGTCAAAATACTCAACCAGCGCACTGGTACATTATATTGAAATCCCATGTTTAGTAAATGGTTAATTTGAATTAGATAATACAAACGCCAACATTTACATACGTAATTCGCACCGATATATTTACACGCACGCATATGCCCGCATTCACCGGGCATTGCAAGCGAAATCAACTCATTTAAGCCATAATACACGCACCACACCACACCCACCCGGTACACGGGTTCACCTGTAAAATAAGCCCAAACCAGTTAACCAATGTGAGTAGTAGTGTAGCATCGCACACACAAACACCTCATCATCGCATGAGAAACACATTGGGGAACATTGAGTAGGCCTACTAATTATCACACACAAACTTGTAGCGTCACTGAAGATATTAATGGAATGAGTCGTAGGCATTGCAGAAGCAAGAAACGTATAAAAGTTGAGTTTTAATTGAAGCGTTGATAGATGATAAGTTCATTGAATAAACGTAATCATCACTGCAAATGATCATCTAAATAACAGAATATAACAAACACACAAACAAACCCAGTAAACACATAAATAAATAAATTTTAATAAATTAATAATAATAATAATAATAATAATAATAATAATAATAATAATAATAATACTAATAATACTAATAATAATACATAATAAATAATTTAATTAATTAATTAATTGATAATAATAATAATAATAATAATAATAATAATAATAATAATAATAATTGCACTTATATCGCTGTCCGCCCATATCTATTCTACCATACTACAACTTGTGCTATCATTCCTCCGGCTGTTTCACACTGTCCCTGAATGGCCGCAGGGCAAAGACAACGCTACATTTCTCTTACTAACAAGTAGGAACTCTGTCCTTTTTGTGGTGTCTTTGCACAATAATTACAAATAAAATAACATTGATGATAAATCAGATGTTACTGACTGAAGAGCAGTAGTTACCCTAAATACATGTATGAGTCATGATCAATGGTGTGTTAATGAAGTAGTCACCAACTTAATAATTGTTAGGCTGGCAGTATTGGGTTAGACTGGCTAATGTTGCTGCATGTCAGAAATAACTGTGTAAATGTGTCGATATTGATGATTGCTCAGTAACTCTTGAGTACTTTATGTTTGCTGAAATTGAAATGGTCAACAAACACCAGATAATTGGAAGATGTTGAAGTAAATGAGCGAAAATTTATGTACATGTCACTTCAACACATGGTGTGGATGAACCTGATGTAAAATAGAGTGCTATGCCATGTGAATGGATAAATTCATGTATGCTGATGTCATAAGCGGATACCGCAACATTGATGAAATAATAGTATAGCTCATTGTCTGTATCATTTGATGGTATAAGTCATAGAAAATAACTAACTAACTGCTTTGTGCATGATCACATGTCTGTATATAGACACTGCATATGGGTGAATAACATGTAGGGATAAATTGCTATATAATTGATACGAATAACTAGATAGTGCTTTTAATGAAACAATGATAATGGAAAAGTCAAAACAAAGCTGTAAACAGTAAACTGTAACAAAAAAGACAGATATAATTTCAAACCAAGACAAGTGTTGTGTTGTTAAGCTTAAGGGGAAGTGCTATCGTCCACCAAAACAGAAATACTATTGCCGGTACATGTTTATGGCAAAGATGTCAAATCAAAAATAGGGACAGCAGTCAGTTGGAGTTTGGCGTTGGGCACGGCCACTTGTGGTTTTGGATAGTTGGTCCCACTCCACGACTTGAATATCAAACTATGAAGTGTGGCTAACTGTGCAAACGAGCCAGTGGCTGTGTCCCAACGTAAGTCGTATATTAATAAAGTATTACCGTAACTATAGAGACGCGTATGTGTTATCTCACCAGCCAGATGAAATATCCTGGTGCATAGGCAAACGAACGGTATTAGATACATATGTCAACCACACAATTCTCTATTTGCCAAGCAGTAATAGTGGAACTATCGCAAGCTTTGAACCAAATGTAAATGTGTGTGTCGTCAGCATGCAGGTGATTGTTTAATCCATGGTGCCGATCAATGGGGTTGTATAGATAATAACCAACAGTTGCCTCAACATAGTTGTTGTTGCGCACCAAATGCTCATGACTCATGTCTTTTAATTGAATTGACTATTTGTGTTTTGATACCAATTACGAAGTAGATGATGCTAGGCAAGATTTAGTTAATGAGAACATATTCTCAAAATCTACAAAGCGGCTGCTCATGGTCAATAGTATCAAAAGCGGCAATTAAGACTTACAGTGTCAAAGCTCGGCCCACATCGTTGTATACAGCACTTATAGTATCATTCTGAACTCTCACTAGTGCGTCCATGTTCAATACAACTTAATGTATGCATATGACATTGGCTCAGAGAGGTGATGTACCATAACTTGGAACTGACATCTTGAAGCCAGGCCCTTTTCGATTGGTTTGAAGCAACTAAATTCTAAGTTAGACACTAAACGATCGTGCAAAACTCTACTATAATGTATGACGCAGTCATCAGACACATATTTTAACAGGTATTTGATTTATTTTACAAACCATTACATTTGATGTGATGTTGTATATTTGGTTCTTCTAGCTCTTTGAATTAAGTACTATGTGCTGTTCTCTTCCTCCTTCTCCTCCTCTTCTCCTTCTTCTTCTTTTCTTCTTCTTCTTCATTTGGTTGTGGAGAATTTTTTCATAAGATGCATTTATGCACTTTATAATAATATATTTAGTACCTTAAAAATAAATAATGCTTTATCGGGCAAGGTTGTTCCCTATCTGGTGCTCTGTACGCTATTTGTATTGAACCTACTCTGTAAATTGCGGTCTGAAAAAGGACTCAAAGGGATAGCTTTGTCTGATACCACTGACGAGAGAGTTGTCTGTTCTGCTTTTGCAGATTACATTCCAACGTTTCCTACATGTAATGAAGACTTTCTCACTGAAATCATGGTTAAGATTATATGAAAACACGTCAAATGCAAAGGTCAATTATGCAAAAACAGAGGGCCTTTGAGTAGGCTCCTGGAAGACTCGTACTGATCAACCATCGGGGATAGCATGGAACAATAATGGATTACTTATTCTGGGCGTACGTATTGGAAACTCTATATACTTATCTGAAAAGAATTGGGATGATTTAGAAATGAATGTTACTAATAAGCTTGCCAATTGGCTAAATTTATCTAAGGCGTTATCTCTTAGAGATCGGATTATTGTAACCAATTTACTTGCTCCATCTAAGCTATGGTATAAATTTTCTGTTGTTAACACTTCCTCTGATCTTGTAAATTCAATTCAGAAACGAATTGTGAAATTTGTCTGACAAGGAAAACATTGGACCAAAAAAGAATTATTAACATTACGTCTAGAAAATGGCGGCCAAAGTGTCATAGAAATAGCATCAAGAACACGAGCTTTTAGGTTTCAATATGTACAGGATTTTATCCATTCTAATTGCTCACATCCATGTTTTAATTTTACAAGTTAGTTTTTAAACCGTGTAATATGAATTATGATCACCAGCTATATTATATTAATATCAATGACAACATATTTAAAGATTTGCCATGCTTCAATCGGTCCGTGCTTACTACATGGTGCTCGTTTAAAGTTTCAAGACAATCAGAACCAGTTTTCAAAGCAGATGCACTGAATGAGGCCCTCAGTCTTAACCCATCTATCCGTAATCATAGAACTGGTTTAACCGTTTTCTACCAAGATTTTATTGAGGCGGGAATTATAAAAAAAACATGATATTCTATTCAATGATCACAAAATAACAATTGACTCTTTATCTAAGAAAATAAAAGTCAATTCGCAAAGACTACTGGAACAAAAATTGGATTCATTATGCCATAGTATACATCCAGCATGAATTAGCAAACTAAAGACACCCGATCATATCGCACCGTCCTCTTATGATATTGAACTTCATGTTTCTTTAAAGACGCTGCATACAGTGTATCTATACGCCCTTATTGCAAAACAGATTTCTATAAACTGTCGTTATTTAAGTTGCATGATGATTCTTTTAAATGTTCACTTACTAATGTTTTAAGTCATGTTTTATTAAAGATGTGTTTATAAATATCCTTGTTCAGCTTATGAATGGGATGTATCATGGAAGATTTAACATGGGGCATTAAATACTGGCGTGTTTCTTTTTCGTGCAGGATACCGCCCAAATGATGCCTGTCCGTCTTATGGCGAACAGGAGAATCTTATTCATATGTTTTTATTGTGTTACCGTCATCAACCTCTACTTCTGACAGTTTGTAGAGCAGTTTTATGTTTGTTAGAAATTGAGAAGTTTAAAGCTGATGATTATATGAAAGGCTTCCCCTGTCCTAAATGGCATTCATATTCTGAACGCAAAGTGCGATATCGTCTTATTAACTGGGTATAGCAAATGGCTACATATATAACACGCCAACGTCTGATGGATGGAAAAGAGAGAACTGATCCCCTTAAAGAATTTGTTTCCAGGTTACGATCACGTATTCATATTGGATTTCAGCATCAACTAAATATGCGATGAATAGAAACTTTCAGAATTTCAGGGCTTTTAATAATTTTATATGTAGTGTTAAGGAGAATGAATTAAGATTTAACAGAATCTAAAGATCAGTTGTTTTATTATTTTGTAATTGATGAGTACAACTACTCTTATATGCTTTTACATATTTTAAATATTAATATGATATTTTTTGATAAATCGTAATTTTATTGACATTCTCATATCCGTTAACATTTTAAAGTAGCTTGTGAATTGTAATAGAGTAATATGAAAAGATTTTTTGGGTTTTTTTTCTTTTTTTCCTCTTCTTTTCTTCTTCTTCGTTTTCTTCTTCTTCTTCTTCTTCCCGACATTATTTGTCTATTATCTCAGCATATGGTGATAATAATCCTTGTATATGGTCGGGTCTTCAACATGCATCACACTGACACTCGGAGAGTAGCTTCAATGTCGTCAAACACCACACTTGCTTCATATGTTTAATATATGTCCATGAATCTCTGTGGACCTCGACTGCAACGGTACCGCCAGACTTAAACAATTTTATAAATATCGTGTGAAGAAATGTATCAATGTCTACCAAGAATAACAAGAAAATGGACGGAAGGAAGCTTCATGCGTCATTAACACACTCAAATACGGTAGGAGGGCAGAATTTGATTGCCTTTTAACTGGGAAAATAACAAAGCTAATTTCTGACCAAGAATTCTATGAATATATTCACTTGTGCTTTTCTCGTAGAATACGTATAGCTTACGGGTGGTGGTGCGGCGTTTATAATTTGTTTTTTCAGACGACTAGCAATTGTTTAGTGGGGCCTATATGTGTCGCTTGGGATGTTCGGGTAAAATTGAGGAACATCCAGAATATTAGTCTACGCAACCAAGACCAGCGACACTGATCATTCGTCTGTAAGTCAATGATTGCTCTTGAATATGTACGACGTCATGGAAATGGAGTATATTCTCTCTGAACAAAGCTTAGCATTGCAAGTGGGATTCACTACCTCCATCACGATGCGCTGTCCAAGCTGTCCAATTACCGAGTTTCAATTATACATAACATAGAAATGATTGAGCTCTCCCTACAATGCTCTCTATAATACAAGGCTTATAAGAACGAAGATTAAACAGACCTAAAATAAAAAACTGATTTAATTTCTGTTTTTGATTTACATACCTCGAATTTAGAAGTGGCATAGTTGGATAGATACATGTAAGCATAGAAGTAATATATTAACTATTCATGCAGCCCTACATATAGCGGATTAGCAGCGCTACATATAGCAGATTAGCAGAGCTACATATAGCAGATTAGCAGCTCCACATATAGCAGATTACCAGTCCTGTATATAGCTGATTAATAGAATTACATATAGCCGATTAGCAGTCAATAATATAGCAGACACGTAGCTCTACATATAGCAGATTATCAGCTCTACATATAGCAGATTAGCAGACCCATATATAGCAGATTAGCAGATCCACATACAGCAGAATACCAGTCCTGTATATAGCTGAGTAGCAGCGTTACATATAGCAGAGTAGTAGTCAATCATATAGCAGACAAGCAACTCTACATATAGCAGATGATCATCTCTCCATATAGCAGATTAGCAGACCCACATATAGCAGATTAGCAGACCCACATATAGCAGATTACCAGTCCTGTATATAGCTGATTAGCAGCCTAACATATACCTGATTAGCAGTCAACCATATAACAAGCAGCTCTACATATAGCAGATTATCAGCTCTATATATAGCGGATTGGCAGACCCACATATAGCAGTTTACCAGTCCAATATATAGTGGATAACAAGCTTTATATATAACAGATTATCAGCTCTATATATAGCAGATTGGCAATTCTACACATAGCAGACTACAAGTCCAATATATAGCTGATCTATATACAGCAGATTAGCAGCTCTGCGTATGGCAGATTTGTAGCCTTACATATAGCGGGTTAGCAGTCATACATATAGCAGATTATCGGCTCTACATACAGCGAATTAGCATTTCTGCATATAGCAGATTAGCGACCCTACACATAGCAGGTTAGTAGAAAAGCAGATTAGCGGCTATACGTGTAGCAGATTAGCAGCCTTAGATCTGGAAGTTTCGCAGCCCTGCATATAGCAGATTAGCAACTCTACATATTGCAGGTTAGCAGCACCAGATCGAATAGATTAGCAGCCAGACACTGACAGATTAGCAGCCCTGTATATAGCGGTTTAGCAGCTAGCTCTCTCTCTCTCTCTCTCTCTCTCTCTCTCTCTCTCTCTCTCTCTCTCTCTCGCACGCACGCACGCACGCACGCAGGCAGGCAGGCAGGCAGGCAGGCAGGCACGCACGCATACACGCACGAACGCATGCGCGCACTCACGCACGCACGCACACACTCACACACATGTGTAGGGCCGCTAATCTGCTAGATATGCAGGTATACTAATCTGCTATATGTGGCAACACATGGGCACTCTCTACTGGCCTAGCATATGTAGGTTGTACAGTATCTGTAGGCTGTACATCATCTGTAGGCTGTACATCATCTGCAGGCTATATAGCATATGTAGGCTGGTGTGGACTTAACAGTAATCGATATGCTGTCTCTGTCGTTAGGGACTGCAGTGGTAATTATTACACGTCGGTATAGATATTTCAAGAATCATCATAGGATATTATAGATGCCTAATCCAAGCAACTATTGCAAATAATAAAGCCCCAGTCTTCCAAATTATATATAATTGATTGCCATGCAATCCTCGGAACGGTTACGGACGCAGTAGCCATGACACCACTGTTTATCTGTCTCGTGTTCGACATATTTGCCAACGGTAACGTCTTATTATTTCAGATGTTACCTTACTTTATTTAATACCATAACATTGTCAAGTGTTTCTTTAAAATTTTGTAAACAATTCGTGACTATTTACAGGATTTACAACTGAAACCTAAATGCCCAACTTATCCTACTGCAATCAGACTTGAGAGAGAGAGAGAGAGAGAGAGAGAGAGAGAGAGAGAGAGAGAGAGAGAGAGAGAGAGAGAGAGATGTAAACAGACTGTAAAGGAATGGAAATGAACAGCTCCTTCAGATTATTAAATAGTAAATATTAATGACACAACAATAAGATTCACCACTTGAATGACTGGCCGAGCTATTCATTGAAACACGTTGCATGTAGAACAATATATATATATATATATGTAGTGCCGATCGATTTAAAGGAAATTTTTGTCGAAATGCTTATTTTTTATTTTGTTGGTTTTTAAATATAGAATTAATATAACCTTTACAACAAAGGTTCTTGAATATGATGACGCCTATGTGCTTTTGACTCTCTGAATTGTCAATATTCTTATTGCCAAATACGAGAGCAGGCGGATCATTATCATTCTCTGCCTGACCACTGAATGGACCTTTCCGGTTTTAGCTATGCCCCGCCCATCTCTGGCTAAGCTCCACCCACACCTCGCCTGTGTTGGGATCGACCGATCTCTGAACACCTTGACTATCAATTTCCAAAACCTACACAGGTAAGCTGTTGAATACTTTGAAACTAATTCGACTGGGTGCTGTTGCTGCTTAAGGCAGCAACAGCGCCCAGTCAAATTAGTTTCAAAATATTCAACAGCATGCTTATTAAATTGCAAAAAATTACAAAGACATACAATTTATACAGCGTGTCGGACTCTTTGAGATTTGATGATGGTCTATATAGTACCCTTTGTGACGTAATGATTGTGACGTCATCATACACGCGCTGAGCTGATTATGACGTCATACGAGATCAGATGATGGATGGATACTCTGGAAAGGTGAACACAGTCTTCTGTTAATTCGGTTAGTTTAAAGCCGCATATCTGCCCAGTGGCCTAAGATCATTAGATCACGATTTAAGAACGCCGCCATAACATCACCGCTTTTAGAAGAGCAGCAACGATGTGCGCTAAATTCGTCAAATTATCGGCAATGACATTAACATTGATGTCTGTTATAGTTTGATCTGCTGATGCAAAGTGTCTTCTTCTATGAGTGAAGTTTTCTAGCCACGCTAGAAGGCTGCCATATAGTGCTTTAATTAAAACAAATGCGTTTGATATATCACAGAATATTGAGCATGATTGTTGACGCGCATTGATACCTTTAACAATTTGATCATATATGTCTATTAGTTGATACACAGTTGAACATCCAGGACGAAAGCTGGCTTGATATTTACAAAGCACTTTGTATTTATTCCTGTGATTATATTAACTTTTTAAATACTAGACGTTTCCATTAGTTTACCAGCACAACTTAGTAACGGCATGGGTCTGTAATTAGCTGGATCACTCGCAGCCCCCTTCCTGAACAATGGCACTACATGTGCAGTTTTCCACTGCGATGGGAAACGACAATCAGTTAGCGATTTATTGAAAAGGATTCCGAAAGAAATGGAGATTTCTTTTGGACACATCTTGAGCAGTTTATGTCTGATTTTGTCTGGACCCGATGCTTTGTCTGTTGCTAATAATGAAACTGCCTCTTCTATTTTCTGTGCAGAAAGCAATTCTGTCTTCGCATTGAAATTTGAAATTTGGCGGGATAACATTTCTATCATCTAATTTTGCAATATTTACAAAATATGAATTCAGCAGATTTGCTTGTTCTTGTTCCGAGAAGGCAATAACCAGCGCGTCACCTTGTACATGTTATACACAAGAGTGGGGTGGGGTG
>CM067370.1:9223902-9231402 GCA_034401795.1 Chaetoderma sp. LZ-2023a | reverse complement strand
GGACCTTACGGTGCTGTTAGTTTGGAGCACCCACAGTAAAATAAGGATAATATTTACATAAACAGGAAGTATAAAATCGCAGTCATAAGGACCGGTAAGGTACTTATTAGGCATCAGAACCATATACGGAAATAATGAGGTATACAATAGTATAGCTACTTGAGTACCTATTGGTCATCGGTACAATGAAAGTTCATAAATCACTGAAATTGAGGCACTAATATGGAAATAGCGCGAGATGGCATGATCTGTAATGCAATGAAGGTTTCCGCAAACAGGTTTCTGCAAACAGGTTTCCGCAAGCCGGTTTTCCATTGATATGGCACACTCTCATTACTGTGAAGAGGAACAGATAATAAGATGTCCATTAGATAGTCATTTAACTGATACATGATTTAAACAGGTTGTTGTAAAGTTTCCATCCGGCGACGGCGGTGCGAAAGTTGAGGATTGCCCATTAACATAGAAGGCTAATGTTATGATTAATTGTGCACGTATGATAACTGGGTACATGGTGCGGGATACATCGCATAGCTCTTGCGGCGCACCGAGCAAAGTCCCACCAGACTGTGGTCTAAATGTTAATTATCACATGCGACATGCAGCGCGGAGGTTTGAATCCACATTTCAGCATGGTCGGAAGATCCGGCGAGTTATCCACCATCACCATCAGCTCTACACCCCATAGACTTACATCGCGCCCGCAAGGCCCTCTCCGCAGACAAGCTCCCTAGGAACGTCCCGGAGTTATTACTTTAGATTATTTTGCCCTCGGATGGCGATCCGGGGGCATCCCAAATTGTTGTAACGCGGAAAGTCTGAAGACTGCCCACTAGTGCAGGAGAGGTCAACTCCGAATGGCACCGCGATGATGATCGATGGAATCACCGTCGGCCTGCAGTTGTCCCACATCTGGCCCGCGCTTGTCCAGCAGTCCTCCTGATGGGTCGGCTTCCACACTGATGATGCTCTCGATCTTCGATTTTTCATCCCGTTTATAATACTCGTCACGTATATAATGTGTATAAAAAGTCACCTCAGAGTCAGGCGCTTCAGCCAATCAGAGGACGAGCTGTAGCCAATCAGCGTGCAGCTAGAAGTGGTGACGTGGCTCTCACGTGAACAGCACATTCCACATTCAGTTAATGCATACACGCCATTACGACGTCAAAAGCAATATTTTGTAAATAATTTAACTTGGCCATTTCTGGTCCGATTTTAAAATGGTAAAAGGTTCTGTGATCCTCGTTTTATTTTGCTCCAGATCAATACTAAGAACAACGAGAATATTATGATTTGAGGAAATCACAAGTACCAACTCGGTACACTATAGGCATACACTTTCTCCCAATTCTGACACGTGTTGTCAGGGAAGCTCTGACGCACGTGTATGCGCACTACACATTCTAACGGACTCTCTCATAGGGCCTATATACGTGTACTATCCTTCTCAGGGTGGGGTGGGGTGGGGGCGTGCTTGGAGTGAATCCGGAACGGTCATCCCGTATCCAGCTTAGCTGGGATGGTCAGTACCCATCCGGTCGATCCGTGCTACAGAAACCAGTGCAACCCTCCAAGAAGAAATCAGTACTGCTGCTGATTGACAGGGTCCGACGACTACTTCATGACGTCAACCTTATCCACGAGCGAGCCAAGGTCCCGCCTCCATCTGATGCAAAGACACAGACTGCCATAGAGAAGATCACACCGGCCCGTAGTACGAATTATTGACTCGGATACTATACCGGAAGCTTGACAGTGCCCAGGGCAGGTCACTAGATCTCCCCAGGACACCCACAGAGTCCTGTAATTCTAGAATGTCACTGGTCATACCAACATAGAGAATAGGGTTGGCCGTCAGCCACAAGGAGGCCGTTGAGCACATCTTTAGTGAAAGAGGGCGTGAGCAGCTAGCGAGAGACGAGGCAGTATTTAGAATATTCCCCGCTGAGAACTACCATGACTACCTCATCCAAACTTGCCTCAAGGCAAATGCTGAGAAGGCATGGGCGAAGTGGATCTTCCGCGAGAAGTTTTAGAAGAATAGAGTCGAGGCATCTGATCCTCAGTGGATAGAGTTTCAGAAACATTCTCAAGATTCAGACGAAGTTCCTAAAGCTTCTAAAGAAGTTCCACAAGTTTCTGAACAAGTTCCTCAAGCTTCTGAAGAAGTTCCTTAAGCTTCTGACGAAGTGCCTCGACCCTGAACACGAGAGGTTTCAGAAGAAGAGAGCCATGACATCTGATTCTCAGTGGATAGAGTTTCAGAAACATTCTCAACTTCCTCAAGAAGCTCATGAAGTTCCTCAAGAAGTTTCTAAATAAGTTCCTCAAGTTCCTGAAGAAGTTCCTCAAGTTTCTGAAGAAGTTTCTCACGTCCCTAAAGTTTCTAAAGAAGTTCCTCAACCCTGAAAAAAGCGTCCGGCCACCGCATTTCTGTGTTTGCTCACTGAGGGCGTCCAGTACTCAGTATACTGATATAAAGTAACCCTGATGACGAAGGGTTATAACCACTACTATCTGACAATACTGTTTATATTTACTAATAATGCATAGCGAGATTTGAACCAGCGATCTTTAAGTGTACTTCGACATATAAACAAATAATGCATTAACCATCTCCGCCTTGCATGCATTAATAAAAAAAATGACATAGATTCAGCTGATACCCTCTTATGCGTTATCTATGATATGAAACCTACGGAAAAAATATGTACACATATCAGCTGTAATATCCTTGTCTATGTCTAAATCTTTTGTAACAGTATTGTCGTTTGTAGGTGTTTTATGATGATAGTATTAATTTAGTATGTGTAATTGTTTATGTGATTGGGAGTAGTATTTTACTGTTTACATTTACTAATAATACATAGCGAGATTTGAACCGGCGATTTTTAAGTGTAATTCGACACATAACAAATAATGTATTAGCCATCTTGGCCATGCATGCATTATTCACGTCACAGAGCAGAGGGAATATATGCCTACAGATTGCCATCAGTAACGCCATTAAGCATACATGTTTATAGACTTTTGTCAATAATTTCAAAATGTAGTTATCAGGGCGTTACTGTAGACTGTTGTCAATAATTTCAAAATGTAGTTATTAGGGCGTTACTGTAGACTGTTGTCAATAATTTCAAAATGTAGTTATCAGTGCATTATCAGTCCGATTGATCTGTTTGCTATTATTGCACAGCAATCCATAAAAGATAAATGTCATTATTTGTGGGCTAGTTATCGGTTGCCCGTTGGCTCACTTCATAATGGTGCAGAAATATGAAGAAAAGACCATGGTTCAAATCTCTCAAAAGACCTCAGCTAGATGGTACCCAGTTCGAAAAAAATGGTACGCACTAGTGTATGGGTACAATGACAGAAATGGTATATGGGGTACAGTGACAGAAAAAAATAGATAGGAGCAAAAGAGAGAGAGAGAGAGAGAGAGAGAGAGAGAGAGAGAGAGAAAGCGAGAGAGAGAGAGAGAGGGAGAGAGAGAGAGAGAGAGAGAGAGAGAGAGAGAGAGAGAGAGAGAGAGGCGGCGACAATATGGGTGTGTTCTCCGGGACAGTGGCATACGGGAGTTTTATAGTTTTTAAATTAAAATTTTTTTTTATTTATATTTTTTTTGTTTGCTGCAATGTTATCACGCCTTCTGATAGCCCGTTATTTCCTAGTTATTAGCCGCAAACCTACTGATAACTGGCATATCACATCTAACAGATAACAACAGCGAGATAGCGTTCTAAGCGTTAGCTATTTTGTGTGCTTAGGCGCATCGCATATTTTCTCGGGACGCAATCTCGAGTTGGAATGTGTGGAATGTATGCGCATACTTACTGTTCTGACAGCCACATCTCCCCTCCTGTAGCCGCGGATCGCGGATCGGCGGCTCCCACCACGTTCTGTTCTGAAACCCTTATTATATAGCTACTTCTCTTATTCTGCCATTACCTACATGAATACATGATGTTGCTACAGCCATAATATCTACATGAAATGCCTCACTGTCCGGCCGATTCAGTATGGTATTCAAATTTGTTTCAAACAATTCCGTCTTCACTTCGCCAATTCCCACCTTTCGGTTGTTGTAAGTAGGCTTCACATTCTATATGTTGATAGATGGTCTGAGACGGATGCTAATATCGGGATAACGCCAGAAGAAATTGGTTCTACCAGATTATTATGGGTTCCGAAGATTTTTAATTTGTATCCGTAATTCTGGTTGTGTATTTAATTAGGTTTTCTAGATTATATATTACCATTATATCAGTTAGATGGTGTAGTGAATGATCTAAGAGGTCTTCCTTCAAATCAGCGCCTATTATGAATGGCAAACCCGGGGTTTAATGACGTCTACGAATACCAAATGGAAAGATCGGAAAACTCTGTTTTCAGCTCTATCATACATGGTGCAATAACAAAGGGAAATGCAGCACCTACACAGACGCAGCACAACTTTAGTATATCTTCAGAAGCACCCATGTCCGTGACCGTAACACCTGCCGTCTTAAATGCACTTGTAATTACATCTTATGAAGTAGAGTTGTGGATTCCTATAAGAGCATAAATTAGCTGAAAACACTAAATAAGCTACGCCCGAAGATGTAGTTGCCACGTAACTCCTGTCGGTATGACGTAATAGTATGGCTTTCAGTACTTGTTGGAATAGCCCATTAACTCAATAATGGACCTTTCCATTTTTAGCTATGCCCCGCCCATCACTATCTAAGCTCCACCCACACCTCGCCGTGTTGGGATTGATCGATCCCCAAATGTCCTAGCTATCAGTTTCCTGAAAACTATAGAGGGAAGTTGTTGAATATTTTGTAACTAATTTGACTGGGTGCTGTTGCTGCCTATGGCGTCATTCATTATGATGTCATTCTACACATCGCGCAGTTCATTATGACGTCATATGATGGGTGGGTACTCTGGAAAGGTGAATTAGACCTCAAATTATCCTACATAACTCGCATTACAGCGATTATCGCCGCACATTTATTCCATCTAAATTGCGTCATTAAAGGTATGCGCACGCAAGAATTAGGCATACTATATCATAATTATCAATCAGCATGTACCATTCTGTGCTGAGATTTTGTGGATGGGTGGGGTTGTGGTAAGGGTGGTGGTTGGTTAGATGGGTGACGGTGGTGGTGTTGTCACAAAGTGTTAACAATAATTCCGCTTTTCTCCGTTTCGGTAAACGCTTGATTCTCTTGGTTGTAATGCTTGCCGTTAAGTGTCACCCATTAAGCATGTCCTATGCGATCCAATTAGGACCTCCCCAACGACAGGTGGCGTAATAAGGCAGGTGGTCACTAAGAACATGTGGTCATGAAGTCGTTTGTTATGGGTAATACGTAGCATTGCCACACGATGGTGGCTCGATATGGCTAATACCTCGCGTTGTCAAACAATGGTGGCTCGATACGGGTAACATGTTGCATTTGTCACACAATGGTGGTTGCATTGTTACATGATAGTGGTTCAATACGGGTAGTCTGTTGCATTGGCACATGATGGTGGTTCGATATTGGTAATACGTCGCATTGTCACATGATATTTTGTATTGACATACAATGGTGGCTCGATACGGGTACTATGTTGCATTGACATACAATGGAGGTTCGATACGGGTAATATGTTGCATTGTCATATGATGGTGGCTCAATATGGGTAATACGTCGCATTGTCACATAATGGCGGTTCGATACCGGTGATATGTTGCATTGTCACACGATGGTGACTCGACACGGTTAATACATCACATAGTCACATGATGGTGGCTCGGTATGGGTAATATGTTACATTGTCACATGATGGTGGCTCGATACGGGTAATACGTCACGTTCTCACATGATGGTGGCTCGATACAGGTAATACATCACCTTGTCACACGATGGTGGCTCGATACGGGTAATATGTCGCATTGTCACATGATGGTGAATCGATACGGTTAATATGTTGTGTTGTCACATCATGATGGTTCGATATGGGTAATATGTTGCATTGACATACAATGGTGGCTCAATATGGGTAATGCGTTGCATTGTCACATGATGGTGGTTCGATATGGGTAATACGTTGCATTGTCACATGATGGTGGTTCGATATGGGTAATGCGTTGCATTGTCACATGATGGTGGTTCGATATGGGTAATACGTTGCATTGACATACAATGGTGTCTCGATACCGGTAATACGTTGCATTGACAGACAATGGTGCCTCGATATGGGTAATATGTTGCATTGTCACATGATGGTCGTTCGATACGAGTAATATGTTGCATTGTCACACGATGGTGGTTCGAGGATGTTTAGCTGCGGGTAGCAGCTCAATCATATCATTGAACCAGCGTGTCTTTGTGTTAGTTAGTCGGTCAGTCCGGTCGGTCGGTCAAGTCCAGTCAGTCGAGTCAATCGGTTCGGTCTGTCAGTCGGTTGGTCGATTGGTAAGTTGATCGGCCAGGTGCTCGGTCCGTCGTTCTGGTCAGTTTGGTCGGTCCAGTCGATCAGTCTGGTCAGTCGGTCAGTCAGTCTGCCAATCAATCGGTCTGTCAGTCGGTCGGTCGGTCGGTCGGTCATGTATAAGTTGAAACCTTGTATTATAAAGCATTTAGACTATGTTATTAACAGATGAATCAATACAATCATCAAGTAATCACATCTGCTATGATACCTTTTCAAAATCATACATATATTTGTCTATCTTTCTATAAAATATACAATGTCTTTGATTTATGTCGGAAAATGCTGGCTTATTCATTATCAATGTGCAATCAAACCTGCTTATAACACACACTTCAAGGGACCTCAAAGTGTGATCACTAAGGAAAGGTGGTCATTTTAAGGAGATCGTTTATTATTTAGTCACTCACCTTTGACACTAGAAGATTATAATTTTTTAAGATAAATGGCGTACAGCCATCTTACAAAACTATCATCATCGGCCCGCACCATACACCCCTAAATAGATGTCATTTTATAGACTTATTGCTTGTAATTCAGCTTACTGCATGTGTAGACTAGGATAACCTCGGACAACAAGTTTATATTTCTCTTGAATAACAAACCTGTCATGGCAACATATAACATGTCTCACTTAACTGTTTCCTTATATGCATTGACTTTCTTATATGACCTACGGAGCTTCAGGCTTACAGGCTGCCATTTTCAATCTAACAACCGGTAAGCATTCATTGATTCAAAAATTTAATTTATTATTTGTTGTTTAACATGTTCCATGAGATAAATCTGTAACTTCTGAGTGATTATAGGAAACTTAATGTTTGAATCTTCCGATATGCTGCGAAAATTCGACTTTTAGGGCTTACATTAAAATGCCGACAACGCCATGAATATGACAAAAGAAACAAGGCCAAACTTTGTTTACATATACTAAACAATAATTAAGAGAAAAATCACATTTGCAAAAATCTATATGAAATGTTTATGTAACCCATATATGGAAAAGAAGAAAACATCGTCTGTCGT
>CM067370.1:9132506-9223402 GCA_034401795.1 Chaetoderma sp. LZ-2023a | reverse complement strand
CAAGGTGCATGACACGTGTGTTTGACGGCAATTTTGAGCCTACATCCGTGTTTACGCACAGCCTGATTATTTCATTCTCTTATTAATACCAACGCACAATCACTATGTACATACAGTGGGCAGGCTATCAATCATCTGATGACAAATTATGCAAACATTATTTGCACTGCAAGATGACAGGTTAATTGTTTAGGCTATATAAAATTATTGGCAAATAGATCTCATCGATGGTGGACATTTTCCATAGTCCGGGTACTCACCGTACTAAAGGTTACACACCCACGTATGTTGACCAAATATGGTATGTATTAAATGGTTTGAGATTTCGAGATTGGCTAAGTAATCGCATTTTAAATATGATCCTACTTGATAACATCTGACGTGATACCCGGTTATCTCGTAATGACTGCATTGCCGACGGTGATGCCAACTTGAAGCAAACATTATCACTATTGATTTTATACAGCTTTTCCTACATATTCATTGTCTGCCTGCCGAAAAGGTCGGCTCTCTAAGACTGGGTGCTTAATCCTAATTAACTGTCGAAGTCATTCTCTAGCTATTCAGTTCAATCTGTCCACATTTATAAATTCGGAGCTATTCCAAACCTGTTCCATAGTAATTGTACTAAAAGGCGCATTAGACATAATGATTTGTGGTTAAACCCATATAAGAGTTCTTAATCAACGACAGATGAAGCTTGTTGCCCAGGCCAGTAAATGCGCACACAAGATTAAACAATTGGCATCATGTCTATGCAGAGACACATTTTTGGGTTTGCTCTTGTAGGGGTTGGGCCACATTCTAGCAAAAGATTAATTCCTGGTTTGGCTTAATACTGTCCAATCAGGGCGTCGCTAGTTGTTCATCATAAAAGATCAGATCTATGATAGATATCTGGCCACAAAATAAAGCATGTAGTCCTAGACACCGTCTTCCAAGATATTGTGCATGCCTGTTATGTCGATTGTTATGATTGGCTAAAAGGCTAAGACTCGTCAGCCAATCACAACCAATAACACATCAGCCAATGGGGTTCCTTATCATAAAGATATGGCGGCACGCAATAATATTACCATTGATATTACCATGTTATGTCATACTATAATTGTCATGTAGTATTCCAAATCGTCCATAATGCTGTACAATTGCAATGGCTAGGCAGTTTCAAAAGCTCTTTTGAACAAAGTTGATGCATGTCACCGCAAGCATCTGCGAGCCATTACAAAGCATCGCTGGCTACACACTCTAATGTCGAATGCAGCACGCCACAGACTGTATAACACAGAGCAACTATCTAGCAAGGTAGCTCAATAGGAATTATCTATGTTTCGGACATGTTCTTCTAATGCCAGAATATATGACTGCTCAGAAAGCACTAGAATGTGCAGTCTTAGGGGCCAACAAACATCAGGCACGCAAACGACGCCACAACATCAAGCTACTAAGAGTGTTGCGATCAGACCTTAAAGAACCTAATCTAGGAGCACTAAAGACGAGCAATTCCGTCAAGGAGCTCTGGACACACATCGTGGATAAGACACAAAGGAGAAGGTCGTTTGAATTTGCACCCTAATACATATATGGAAGCATGGCATTCGGCAGCAGAGGTGTGCTTGTAAAGGTAATTCAACTGAGTATGAGCTAAAGAGCGATATATGAGAAGCAGTGATTTTAAATGCTCAGAAATATCCCCATGAGTGCATCTAATATATTATCAAACATGAGTGGACAATAGTATCCGACTTAGAAAACGAGTTCTTCATTAATAAATCTGGTTGTGCTCTAAATGACATATTTGCTAGTAGTCTTGGACCCGGATGATGCATATTGATTCAGATTGACAACCCATAACCTTCTGAAATAAAATTTATTATGCCGAAGCTAATCCGTGGAATTATATGAGTTGATTGAAAGAAAAAGCGAACACTTCTCTAATTTCTCCATACCTGTAAGTACAGTATAAACAACTAGTCCGTGTGCTGGAGGGGCCCACCTTGTATCCCACATAAATTAAGCAAACTACCTTATAGCTCAAGCTAATTGAGAAAACTATGTTTTTCCAAGACCCTACTATGTCTTCTTTAAGAATAGGTATGTTCCTACGCGATAAACCTTTTTTGAAGGGTTATAGTTTCGTATATTAAGACAGTGAAGCCATGATCTTTGAGGCAATTAGAGTAAAAGGTGACGAATTTTGTCCACTGCTTACAATTTGCATTGTTGCTACTAAGAAGATACTATTAAAGAATATTTTAATGCTAACATCGAGCATTAAGAACTATCTGAGAAATCTACAGGGCCAATGTGTGATTGATGTCATGAACTCGTGTTACTATGACAACTGACAAAATGATCTTTTTTTAATAGTGGACAAATGTAATTATGGGGAGCTCCAACATGAAATGAACAAAACATCACATCAACATAACTTACAGAGCTGAAGTCGAAGCACTGATTCATGCAGCTAATACCATCAGCAGAACACCAGACCCTATTGCACAGATTGTCTTTTTATCTGATGCCCGCTCCGTCGTTGAGGCTATCACCAAAGGTAAACTGCCACAACTTGAAGAAGCACTACAAACCATCAAATGCTTTCGGATAGCACTACAGTGGATCCCCTCATACTGTGGAGTCCAAGGAAATGAGGAAGCAGACAAGATGACAAAGGTGGGTGCAGAAGGGAATCAGACAGAAAACATGGTTACCCATACAGAGATGAAGACTATCATCAAGTCACTCTATAGAACACCTCAATCAGAAGATGCCTACCATCATCTCTCGAGGCCAGAGCAAGTGACTATTGTTCGTTTCAGAACTGGACACAACAGACTAAACCATCACATGTACAGGCGGTTCCACCTTACGACATCGCACGCTTGTCCTTGTGGAGAAGCAGAACAGACCACAGAGCACATACTTCAATGTTGCAGTACGTATCAGCTGCTGAGAGAAGAGATCTGGTCAACCTCTTTTCTTGAAAAGCTGTATGGGCCTGTGGAAGAACTGCAGAAAACCACAGATTTCATCTTGAGAACGGCTCTCCAAGTGTGATACCAGCGATGGAAAAGAAAAAGAAGAACATAACTTAGAGGTGAGTGACCACTGGAAATGCTCCATATTGTGAGCTCTACGATTTTGTATGTGTTATAAGCAAGACAGTCGCCTAATTAGGTCAGAAGATGTCAAAGGTTTTTCAATTTGGTCCGCTACCTAAATGGGTAATTGTGCATTATTGCAGCTGGTACGGTACTAATAAATGAATGCATCGATGTGAATATGTCGATGGGTGAGTAGTATACATGATTTAACAAATCTACAGGACCAGTGTTCATATATTTCATGAAATGGTTTGCCAATGAGAACTGACAGAATTTCTATTTTTGAAAATAGCGGAAAATACAACTAATGGTACTGAAAAATGAAATGAATAGAACATCATATCTACATAACCCAGCATAATGTAGATCAGGTCAAACTGTTCTTTCTAGTAGCCTCTACAATGTAATACATATTGTTGAATAGTTAGGGCAGTGTGGGTGAAAAACATAAGCTTTGCACACTGCTTAGGATCTGGCAACTCTGCATATCAGTGAATAACAAAATGTTAATAAAGCCAGACTTTGGTGTTGACATTTTGAGAAATCTATGATGGACACAAACTGACAATGTGAACGGTCAATCATCATTTATTTCATAACATGTTACTAAGGAAACCGAGACTGAATGTAAATAGCAGAAATGCAATTATGTGGTACTGAAAAATGAAATTAACATAACATCACATCTATATAACCTAGTATAATATGATTTACTTCTCTAAATAGAGGTAATAATGCTTCCAATTTTGGTCGTTTCTTAAAATCTAGCAGCTGAACATTGTGATGGACAAAATGTAAATAAAGAAATTTAAAATGTGAACTATTGGCACCTTCTCACAAGTCAACGGGGTCGATGCTCATTTGTTGACGGAATGGTTTAAATATTGGCAACTGACAGAATATATCCGCTTTTTTATATTGTAGAAAATGCAATTATGGTGTAGTGGAAACAGAAATGAGCTTAACATTGCGTCCAGATAAAGCAATGATCACTCTAATTGTTTGCATCGGTGCCCTCTACATACCAAATAATAAATTTGATTACTGTGTCTCAACATATCATCCCTCAATTGTCATCGTCACTATCTGGTGCTGATCGCTTCATTGCTGCTATCATAGCCAGCTTAACTGTCTAACTCTGTATACTCTACCTTGTAACGCTCATTCTCTCGACTACCCGACAGCATATAGGGCAATAGGTCACCCGCACATCACGTGTGTTCTATTCTTTGTTCGCCACTTACAGATAAGCCATTCTCCTAATGCTGCCTTGGTTCGGTAGATGGGCTCCACTGCATTAAAAATGTCTACTACTTGACATTAGGAACTTTTGTGCTAAATGCCGTAGACGCATATTCATATTATTGTGTATATGCAACAAAGGCTTCTCGCTTAATTGTAAATTACGTTATTTTTGCGTGCAACCTGGCCTTTAATCTGAACACATATTTGTTGTGAGATGCTACAGCTGAAACCAAAATGGATCCTGTTCTTTAAAACAATTTTTCAAAAGCACAATTCAATTCATTGACGCGAATACCAGCTGTTTGCCGGCTAGCCGGCCTGTCTGCCTATCGGTCTGTCTGCCTGCCTGCATGCCTGCCTGTCTGCTTACCTGCCTGATTGCGTGCCTGCCTGATTGCCTGCTTGCCTGTTTACCTGATCTAGATTGTTTGGCATGTTCAGATGTTCCTATACCAATGAAGCTCACATATGCCATGTGGAAAAATCCTTACAATGAATATGTTAGATAATGAATCAATTATAATCTATTCAACTGTACACCAGGGAAAGAAATAAATGTATTCGCCGAGAAGAATCGATACCGGTAGCTAAATCATTACCATACTGGAGGGTGTGTGCCTAGAAGCCTCTAAATAGCAATATTGTTAAGCGGGTGTGACAGACAGTACTCTATGCCGGTGGGTAGACTAACTGTGGTGGGTCCTTGACGTTTTTCCATCCCGGGAGAGGGTCTTCGGGGGTCCTCGTCCATAGATAGACCTTTGAAATCTCGATGCGCTCAGAGGCCATCTCCTGTATTTCCGGGGATGATTAGTATATGCACCACCAATATAGTTGTATCCACGTGTTACTTTTATTATTCGTCAATTGAGCGTGTTAATCAAATCGTCTACGTATATTATTCTATGGAGGCTCGACAGACTTGTTCTCGAATAATCAGTTCCACAGACTGTTTAGAAAATGCATTGGAATAACGAAGCCATTTAAATTATTTTCAAAGCATGCAACAGTTTTAATGCATGTCTGCTGGACTGTCGTATTTTTAGATTAAGCTTCACCTATGGAATAACATAATCTCGATTTTAGCACAACCGTAAATGAAATCATCACACACACGCACGCACGCACACACGCACGCACGCACACACACACTTGCTAATTGGGCTACGTACAGTCCTAAAGGAAGAACCTGAGGGAGTTTAGGAATTCTGGCTAATGACAAGAGACGTGAGTCAAGAAGATGGAAGGATGTTAAGGCTACTGCCGGATGTGTCCACTAATAAAGCTGCAGAGTACAGTACATCATTATCATCATGCTGGAGAGATTACGAATACTGTTTTAATAATTTCGCTTGAAGCCATTCCTGCCGGGCTTTCAGGCAAATTAATTAAAAATTGTATACTCTGGAAATATTGATTAGGGATTGGCTTCCATAGCAACGCTAAAGGTGATTTTGGTCGTCATGACAATGCAAAGAAGCTTCCGCCATACATTTGCACTTGTGATTGGATTTTAGTTCTAAGCACAATATGAATGTGTGTTACAGATCCTTGCATTGCAGCGTTATCGATGAAATGTGTATTTCCGTATGGGACCCGGTGACCTCGATATTTGAACTTTTGACCGGAAACTAAACTTTGGTTCTAGCCAACCACAATATGAACGTGTTACAGATTTGGTATTCTACTATCTTGCATTGCAGAGTCATCGACGAACATGTGTATTCCAGTATATACACCTGTGCAAAAGTTAAGCACCAGCAAAAACAATAGAACGTAGAAACATGATGGTACATAATTCCAAGTACGAAATGCACATGCATGCATGACTTCACGCCGCTTGATGTCCGTGCGTGGCGGGAAACAGCACACGTGTTCAGTTATGTAAAAGTCCAGTTTGAGGTGTAGAACATTACATACAGATTTAGGCGACAAGATTAGGAATTTTGTGTTCATGACCGTGGTTTATTTGTACAGAGAGAATTAGCTCTTGATTGTGAACCGCTATGGCAAGACGAAGGTTAAGTGATCGTGTGAAATGGCAAATTATAGGCATCTCATTTGATTGTAAGCTGGATCTGTTGACTGTACCTGGAACACTAAATGGACAAAGATATCAAGATTCCATACTGGATAGAGTTGTTGTCCCTCATTTTGTAAATCATGCACCTGGAACCCACCCTATATTCATGGATGACAACGCCCGACCACATCGTGCTAGAGATGTGCATGAATACCTCCGCCAGAATGCCATCGAAACCCTACCATGGCCAGCAAGGAGCCCTGACATGAACCCTATTGAGCATATCTGGGACATTCTGGGAAACATGGTGAGAAGGAGGGATCCTCCTGTGCAGAACCTACAGGAATTAACAGACGCACTCCATCTTGAATGGCAACGAATACCACAATGGCGTATCAGTCGGTTGGTGACAAGCATGAGACGTCGTGTCCAGGCCGTCATCCAGGCACAAGGTGGATATACCCGGTATTAATAATGACAGTCTCAAACTCGTGCACAGATGTTAAACTTCGTTTTCAGACACCATTAATGACAATCTAGCCACGTGTGTCAACTGTAGGGCAATAGTTGTCAGTTGTGTCAACGTAACCATATTCAGGCCTCGTTTTCAAGTTCAAACAAAAACATACAGTGTTTCCCCACCATCATAATCAGCATTCCTCTAGTTGCATTATTACCTCTTGCACTAAGATGGATGGGTACATAAATGTTTATGCTATTGCTTTCTTCATAGCACATGAATATACCCTCGCATGTGCGTAAAAATAGGGTGGTGCTTAACTTTTGCACAGGTGTATATATTGCGCCCTCGACATTTGGCTTTTTTGGCTTTTTGGCCTTAAACTAAATTTTGTCTAGCTACTCATAACATGAGTTTATGTTCCACATTTGGCGCTTCTATCTCAGAGGGTTCCCTTGCTGTATAATTTTGATACTAATTTGACTGGATAGTGTTGCTGACGAAGGTATCAAGACCTTTCATTCAAATTATGCTTAAGATATGCAACAGCTTAATAGCATGCCTTGAGTTCTAATACTAGTGTTGAAATGGTTAGATGTTGGCGTAGACCTACTATATTGGATGTAAACCCACGGGAGTGTATGTACATGAGTTCATGTGCGTGTGGAAGTGAGTGTGTGTGATTGGGAGTGCATGTGCTTTGGTGAGTTCTTAATTTCAGTAAACTATATATGCCTAATTAACCTTTAAGATACAAACCTTCGATTGAACCTTCTGATTTTATCCTACATTATGAAGTGCTATGTCAAATTTGGTGATTCTTCCGCTCTTTGACCCATAAATGCACAAGCCTAGAAACAAGTCCATAAAATCGGCTAGAGAAATGACCATTTGCGGTCCAGAGGACTATTTTTGAAAATTTATGACAGGAATGACAGGCGCGATAATCGAGCCAGTCTTTCCGGTGGTAAATTTCCAAGAATGGCATTGTCTTGTTCTGGAAACGGACATTTCACAATAGATAGACCTAATCGAGGTTTTCCTGACAAATTTAGTCACTAAAGGGTTAAGACATTCGACGGCGTGGGTAATGTTAATTATTTTACTAAATCTATTGTTTCTGTACGTATGTATAATCGTATGGTATAATGTGCTTAGCTGTATTTGTCTACGAAATTGAGAATTAGTTTCTATATTTTAGCACATAAAAATATCGTTATTTCTATTTCTTGCATTGTTTCCAAAGCATTTCAGCAGAAAAGAAAGGAATTTACTTTACAATGCTGAATATATCAATGCTAATTTGATTGAAAGTTTGCTGCTGTTGAAAGCATCAGTAGCTTTTGTTCAAATTACTCTTAATACATTCAGAATATTATATGATTATAAGAAATAGATTCCCTAAGTTCCTTGTCTGTACATAGATGTATAAATTTGTATATATTATATATAAAAATTTGTATATATGTTAATGAGGGCCTCTGCTAGATCAGGCCGTGTACTTGAAGTGCTACCCTCAATAAATAACGATTATTATTATTATTAGTATTACTATTATTATTAGGGTTACGGATATAATCATCATACATACAGACAGACGGATAGGCGGACAGGCAGGCAGGTAGGCAGGCAGGCAGGCTACCGACCTACCGACAGACAGACAGACAGACAGACAGACAGACAGACAGACAGACAGACAGACAGACAGACAGACAGACAGACAGACAGACAGACAGACAGACAGACAGACAGACAGACAGACAGACAGACAGACAGACAGACCCAACTGCAATACTTAGAACGGCTGATGGCGTAAGTGATTAAAGAGATCGAAAAATGAAGACGTTAAAACTTTACTAGTAGTAGTAGTCGTAGTATTAGTAGTAGTAGTAGTAGTAGTAGTAGTAGTAGTAGTAGTAGTAGTAGTAGTAGTAGTAGTAGTAGTAGTAGTAGTGGTGGCGGTGGTGGTGGTGTTAGTAGTGGTAGTATTTTGGTGGTGTTAGTAGTAGTAGTAGTAGTAGTAGTAGTAGTAGTAGTAGTAGTAGTAGTAGTAGTAGTAGTAGTAGTAGTAGTAGTAGTAGTAGTAGTAGTAGTAGTCATTGAAGTCGTGCTGATTTGACTCTCCTTTTGACGTCGATTAAGACGCATTCTACTACGCATTTATGATATATTTTTCGTTTTGCTTGTTTATAAATGTATATATGTTGATTTTGTTGTATTTATTTCTGGAAATTTTGATGGTGGTCGTATTTTCCGGTGAAGTTTTTCAAACTTGCGTCTCGCTCAGTTCAAAGAGCTAGCCACTGCCCACTGTCACTGCCGTTCCGGCCTTGCTTGTTCAATTGAATGGTGTCCTCCTTTTGTTGGTGAAAGCGCTTTTGGTGTTGGCTGATTTCTGAATTGCGTATCGTCTTTATATCTATTAGCATGGCTTCTGCGTCCATAGGCGGCTTACTCGCTGTTCAGTTCACCAGTGTTAGCGTGACCTGCATGCAAGCGGCCACAGTTTTAAAGGTGGTCAGATGCGCTGTTTTTATGGCGTCAATAGAAATGTCATCCAAATATAAGCGGACGTGAAATTTTAAAATAACCACAAGAGAATGGGATGTATCGGCCATAGACGTGTATCATGGCTTAAAAGACACCGTCGGCGCTGATCATATGGTGTTAAAAGGTTATAATTTATGGACGTGACTTTGAACAATAAAGAAGCAACGGTAAAGCTTTTAGACAGCGTTTTGACAGTGAATGGAGAGATTTGTGCCGTAGAGGAAATTGATAGCAATAAACTAGTGGTGAAAATTAAAGCCCCTTTAGAGATCCCTAATGAGCGGCTAACATCTGAGCTCAGCCAATATGGGAAGATTTTAAAAGTTGAGAAGTAGACATATCGATTTGATAAGACGTTAGAGAATGGTGTTAGGCGCGTTTACTTTGAGAAAGTAGATAAACCGCTACCAAATAAAGTATCCATTGGTGGCATTTTCATCCTTCCCTTATGGTACAGAGGGCAGGTTAAGGAACGTTGCATTTGTTCAAGCACCAGCCATTTAGCCGGAGATTGTCCTCAGAAAAATAAGTGCTTTGTATGTGGTTCTACTGAGCATTTAAAAATGGCGATGTCCTAACAAGGTGAATAATACCACTATAATGGCACCATCAAAGCAACTTCAAAGTGGTGAGCCAACTGAAAAACCCTCTGTGCCGATAAAGGGTAAGAAGACGTTAGCACGAACAACAGCATCAATTCCAGTTGTTGCTGATGTGCATTGGCCAGCTACTTCCTCCATAGCCGTAGCAAGAACTGAAAATAATGACGGCATAGAGATTCTAGAAGGAATTATTTTGACTCCAGTTGGTCCTAGTGAAGATCAAGCAGTTGATGGAGAGAATGTAACTGACAGTGAGTTATCTCAATCACAGAGTTTGCGATGTGGACAAAATAAATTTAGGTCACAATTGACGGAGGAAGAGGAAGAATTCCTTCCGCTTCATTTAAGTCAAATCTCTGGCATAAGTAACATCAACAACCCTGGGAATGTCACAATAGATGGAGCTATTTCAATATTGGATGCTATAGATAGCCCTATTAGTAATTGCGCCTGAGTAATTAAACGTCACCAAATTGATTCTGAATCTGAAAGTGATGTAGAAGAAGACGATATTGAGGAAGACAATATGTCATTGGCTGGGTCAGAATACTCTTCGCATGTGGCCAATGAAATGGTCATGCTTCGTTCCGATGGATGTGAAACGCTCGTACCCTATATAACAGCAAAAGAGGTACACTATAGACATTTAAGATGTGATTCCGATGTTTCAAAGTACCGACATTTGGAAATTGTTCAGCTGAATAATCATGATTTTCACAGTAAGCTGGGTAAATGGGCTAAAAACGAAATAATGGCAGTAAAAAGAAATCAAAACCCAATTAGTTTTGCCATCGTAGCGGTATTGTATATTACCTTACTAATTATGATTATTAGCACCTTAAATTGCAGGGGTTTGAATGCAAAATTAAAGCAAAGGTCTTTGTTGCAAGAACTTGAAAGGCAAAACACAGATACATCATTACTTCAAGAAACTAAAGTACCCAATCCAGAAGTTTATAATTCGTTTAAAGAGTTCGTCAAATGCGAATTGTACCTTTCGCTAGCACCAGACAACAGTGCAGGAGTTGCTATTCGTATTCTCCCCCAGGTGCCTTAGATATGCTCATATCATATCGTCATCAACTGATTCAGATGGGCGTTGGGTTAAAATATTGCTAACTATTTCTGACCCAGTTTTAAATAGTATGTGTATCTATGCGCCAACTATACATGGTCCTCGTCGTGCCTTTCTAAAGAGTTTATCAACTAGTATACATGAAGGGACTGAAAATCTAGTCCTAGGTGGTGATTTTAATTGTATTTTAGATTTTAATAAAGATAGACGATCTACGGCTGTTTATACTGACACATCCCACATTGAGTTGAACCAGCTCTTGTGATCGAGAATTCTTATTCGACAGTTATGGGCTGTTAAATCCAGATGGAAAACAGTTCACATGGTGTTCACCTGATGGGCACGGTGCCTCAAGATTACATAGGATTTATTTGCAGGAGTCTTTTAAAGGAAAGCTAACTCGGACAACCACTGTGCCTGTAGCATTTTCAGATCATTAATTGTTAGGTATTGCCTTAGATAATGCTGACTGGATTGAGCAAGGATAAGTGGATATTGGAAATTTAATAATTCACTCCTTCATGATCTTAAATATTATCAGCGTGTCCAAAACTGTTGGCAATACTGGCTCGGAAAAAGGGAAAATTGTGAAAATTTAATTCTATGGTGGGATGAGGGTAAAAATAATCTGGCTCATATTTCACAACAGTATGCTAATAAACGAAAACACAGGAAAGCCTTGGAAAAAGACATCAAGGTTATGGTGATCCTTTAAAACAAACAAAGAACAAAACAAGTACACATATTGATGCAGGGCATCAATGGTAAATAGCGTGCCCGGAGGTTATTATAATTCTGAGAATAAACTCAACTGTTTCATGTAAAAATTTATATATAGGCATACAAGCCACTCATGACAAAAATATAGGCGGACAATACCACAAAAGAAAGAATATTTCTTGCAAAAAGATATGGGCAATATTAGCTATGGGCTAGGAAAAGCAGCTTATATTTTTGGTCAGTCCAACAATTTTTCCATCCATCCTTTTTCTCCAGGCCAAACTCCTTAACAGAGAGAGGAACAGACAAGATTAAGAGCAGCCAGTGATGACAAAATTGCACTACTGCATCAACAGAGCGTACCAGATCAAATGTGGGTCATTAGGTATCAACAACTTGTAAAGATAAAGAAATCAACAGAACTGGCAATCCAGTCAGTAGAAAATCGGCGCAAGAAGAAATACAGACCCAGACACCTATTTTAAACATATTAAAGAAGACTGTAAAGAATATTTTAAACCTAAATCTTGATACCTTCTTAAACAGACGTGAAGAGCTTATTACCCTGAAATATATTGGTGAAACATACACTGCAATGCTAGTGAAATGCACAAAGCAAGTATATTTTTGATGCAATATAGGACCCCCGATCTGTACCAACAGATAAGCTTTTCAACAAGGTTAAGTGGCCAGGATAGAACCAATACCGTGAACCTAGTTTTCTCCAACGAAAATGATATAGTAGAAAACATTCTGACTGAAGACCCAGTGGGAAACAGCCACGACATCGTGATCTGTTTCATTTAGCTATCGTATCTATGTCACCTATCAAACGATATCTTTACTGGAAACAGTGACAAACTATTAAATCAAATATTTTTGCTCGACAAAAAGGCCAAATTCGGCCATATTGACCATATGTACAAATGTTAGGGTATTAGCCTGATAAGTCAGGTTCTACCAGTACATGCGGCTAATAATATGGGCTATATAGAAATATTTTCACATTACTATAATAAATATTTGGTGGTAGAATTATTACAATATTTCGCACAGCACGAGAACATGGTGAGTTCTATATGGCCTTATGTTCGAAAACTGGCTACAAGGCATTTAGAGATATTCTGGTACCGAATATAGTACATTATTGGAATTTGACAATGGTGTACCACTACTAAATTGCATATGACAAAATTACTGTATGGTAAACATTTTTTAAAGCTTTGATACTTTATTAGTGTATTCATATACGTATCTAACCATATGGGTGAACGTCTGGGGTCGAACCAATTGCAAACAGTGTCGTACAGAAGATCGTTGATCTGACAGAATTTGCGCCAATTTTCGGTATGGAATTGAATACTATGAAATTACGTTCCTGTAGAATTTTTTTAAATTCGGAATACAACTAGCATATTTCCTTTGAGTATTTGTGGGTGAAATTCTGGGGGTGAACGTATTGTAACGTATTGCAATGAAAACCATGAATTAGCCTAAGTTTGAGCTTATTTACATTACGAAATTTTTAAATCTCACTATGTCGTAAGCTTATGCCTATACCTATCTAAACATATGGGTGATATTCTGGGCCGAACCCATTATGAGCGATATGTCAGGACATATCGACACCTATCTGAATGTGGTGAATGTGAACCAACCAAATTACAATGGGGCGGCTGTGGCCATATTGCGAATATGTAACTACATATTACTAAATTTGACTTGCCGGGTAGTGTCGGGCCATTCCGGTGTAGCATGTCGACTCGCTGCGCTGCAAGTGCACGACGAGTGATGACGCTGGTTAGCATCCGGTCTCGGGGTGACAGACCTTGTACGAGACTGCCCTGCGGGAAACAAAAAACGGCTCCTAAGGCCGGTGGAACTCAATCGTTCCGGTGGGGCAATGCGACCATCGTCGCGAATGTTAAACACAACGGTCTCATCCTACGAGTTTGTGTCACCAGTATGCCTGTCCATAGCAAGTTCGTGATCTATGGACTTACAAGATTTGATTTGGTGACCTAAAAAATATGTCTATAAAATGAGTTTACTTAAACAATTAAAAATCTGCATACCAAAATACGAGCCATAGGGACAGGTAGATGAACTTCTAAACATGGGGCTCTCAGAGGTACCACACAGACCTGTAGGTCCACAGAGGTATCCCCGTAAGGGAGGCTCCCGTACACAAGACTTAACTAGTTAACTTAATATAAGTTATTATACCTCTAAGCTGAAAGGAAAAAGGTTATATCAGACGAAAAGTGCTGTGCCTCACGCGGGCACTACTCCTAGTGCTAGTTTGGGTGAGGAGTATTATCCTGGCATGAACCGTCGTCGAAGAATCCTTGCGAGAGGCAAGTGCCTCGCGCAGGCCTCCATCTCGGGAAGGTGTCGCCACTGCTTAAAGCGGGAGAAGAATACTAGGCAAAAATTGACCCACTCTAATATTTCAACCAAAAATGCTTTAGAGTGAAAAGACCATACCTAGTGAGCTTATGACTATAGGGGTGCGTACTGTTTTATGGGAAGGCGGGATGGGGGATTCCCGATGGATTCCCTCATTACCATCTTATGTGATTCTTGGTATGCTGAATTAGTAGTTGCCGCTTTATTTATGCAGGCCTTCTGCTTTGCTTAATTCCTGTTAGTTGTTTTCAGAACAAGAATTATTTTAGGCCGCAACTGGCTGATATCTACCTAGCTATTAGACACGGCTGTCACGGAGAACAGATGCCCTAAGACAACAATACTAAAGACAGCGCTCATACATGTTATGTAGCAAGATCGCCGAACTGGATAAGAATCCGGACATCCCGCCCCGTAACCACATAAAACATTACAAGACATGGGTTACATTTCACGAAAGCATTATTAGACCATTTTTCTATCATTATGGTGGGGGTAAGAGAGACGAATACCCACCGTAAATGTCCTTCCCATAAGGGCGTGGCAGATCTAAATATCATGCCAGGCATTTTAATTGAATTCGGTGGGGGTACGTATCTCACCCGTCACCAGGTCCTATGGAACTAACCGTTTTGCCTATCGCTAGGTTTATATACAAGTTGCTCAGTTTTGCACTGCGGTGGATGAGGATTGTTCAATAAATAAAATTATAATTAATACATGTGTTTTCGCAGTGCTTTCCTACATTGGCTTAAAGTGCTAACTACTAAGTATCCGAAGATACACGGGAATGTGTATGTGCCACCACACCCTGGCCATCACCGCTCGAAAACCCCAATAGTTTCCCACAGGTGGATCAGCCCATGGTGCGAATGGGGACATCCAAACACTTAAGAAGCCACATGGCTGAGTGGAACATGGAGTGAGACAAAATCTTACTTATGAGTCTTACCGGAGTGCGGGGCTAAATTATCGCACTACCGGAAGAGAAGAGTATTTTACACAGTATGTAATGAAGAAAGTGTCTCTAATCATTTCGAACCTATCCTATTGAGCTGAATAGAAAAGGTTTAGTCGGTAGCATGCCGGGCTAAACAGAGTTATAGCATGGACAGCGACCTCAGTGAAAAATTGTTGGTGGCGGGAGAAAGTGTTGCATATATAAGTGTTGCCGTATAGTGTTTCCTACCTGCACTGCAGTCCTATATTTTCTATGAATAAACAAAACATATGAACGGATGGCCACTCGCCATATATATATATACATAATCTAACCAGAACAATCAATACCGTGTCAAATGATTAAGATATATATAACAGTACAGGTTAACGAACCTACTATAGTGCAGTTAGCAACACATCGAGGAAAATGAGATTAATTATCAACAAATACAGAAATTATAACTAGAGGTCCTAAGACCGTTACAGTTCCTTTTAGTCATCGGGACCGTTATTGAGGATACAATATAATTAACAAAACCTATGTAGAGAAATAATTAAATGGTGAAGTTTAGTTACTTGAATACTTGGTAGTTATTCCTAAGTTAGGCTACTGTGTTACTGAAATTGATACGTTGATCCATAGTTGACGTGAAATGATGCGCGCTCCGGAAGATGGAAAGTTCCGGCAGGTGGGTTCCTGCAAGCTGTTTTCCGCAAACAAGACTTCCGCAAGAACACCCATGGCGGGAGTGGATCGCTTAGTGCTGTAGGCCTAATAGAATGTCTAACGAGCAGTCAGTAAAGGATACAATAGTACTATGTGGTGAAGAAAGTTCCCGTACACCGATGGCATGGATGGAAGGTGTAAACAACCCGTCACAAGCAGGCGTTGTCAGAAGCAAACGAAGATACAAAACAAAGCTTCATGGTGCTGGGTACCTCAGCCAGCTCTGAAGACGCACCGGGCAGAGTTTATTTGCTGTGGTCGAAAGTCGAAAGAACCGACACGATATGTGCGGCGGCGATTGAAATACCACTTTTAGGCATGGCCGGCAGATCCGGCAAGTCATCCATCAAAGAATATCCCATCTCTACATCTGTAGACTCACATATTCAGGCCGTAAAGGCCTCACCGCAAATTTGTGTCCTGAAGGAGATGTTGATATTCATGAACAGTAAATAGAAAGTTCCAAATTGCTCCCGTAAATGGGGAGTTACAAAATTGTTTTAGTGCGGTGGGTTGGAGAACTGCATGCTACGGGATAAAAACCCGACACATAACGAAGGAAAACGTGTATTGTCTGTCACGCTTCTTAGTAGCTGGTACTGATCCAACCTATTCGGCCCCTGGCCGAGGATGCTCTCGATCACTGGATCGCCTCTCCTTTCATACTCCTCGCGACGTCACAGGCGCAGGCTTCATCCAATCATCGTTCGAGCAACAGCCAATCAGCGTGCAGCTAATAATAGCGCAGTCGAACGTTCTAGAACATTCTAGAAGCTTTGAGTCCACGTGCTTATCACGTCACGGCAATATTTTGAAGATAATCATGAAGAGTTTTTCCTGAATAACTCAGCCATTTCTCAACCGATTTTGAAAAGCCCGTTAAATTCTGCTTTTGATTAATGCCATATTTAACAGGAACAGGCAATCAATAAGAATTACAGGGTACCATCTCGGTACACTAAAAGCGCCATCCTATCTAGGTCGTAACTATGCGCTCCATATAAACCGCGTCCTAGCGCGCATGCGCATCATGCGTTTTAACGAACCTAGTCGTTTTTCGACACGCTATCTCTCCCATTGGCCTATATACGCTTATGGCTCTACCCAGAGGGGCGTGTTCAGGAAACGATTCCAGGATGGGCGGCGCGTGCCCGGCTCAGCTGGTACGGCCGGTATCCGACCGGTCGATCCGAACTACATAAATTACTTGATGGTAGAATCGTGCAAAAGCAGTAGTACATATTCAGTTATATACAGCTATATGTAAAGAAAATGATTACAAACGGAGAACTGAGATTCTAATACCGAATCTGTCCGTGGCTACTAAATTGAATATTACGAAATTACTAAGTGGTAGAAATCTGAAGATTCATTAGCGTATTCATATCCCTATCTAACCATATGGGTGAAATTATGTAACCACACATATTGCAGACGGTAGGGTATTGAAAACTGCAGATCTGCCAACATTGGAACAAATTTACTTCACGAAATACTTCACGTTCGAATTCTTTTAAACTCCCAATGTAACTAGCATATTCAAACTCCTATACGTCTATGTGAGCGAAGTTCTGGAACCGACCATATTACGGAAAGAAGGGCACCGAAAACCACGAATACACCATCATTTAAGCTAAATTTTGCGTATTAAAATTACTTCATCTAGAATTTGTTAGATTCGAAATATAACTAGCATATTAAAGCTCAAGTCTATGTGTGGTAAATCATGGGGCTGAACATTGTACAGACAATAGGGCACCGAAAACTCTGGTGGTTTATTAACACAATGAACCTTTCCAGTTTAGCTATGCCCCGCCCATCTCTGGCTAAACTCCACCCATACCACTCTCGAGTTGGGATCGATGGATTTCTGAACTTCTAGACGATAAATTTCAAGAAAACTATACAGGTAAGCCGTGGAATATTTTGACACTAAATTGACTGGATAGGCAGCAACACGCCCAGTCAAATTACTTTCAAAATATTCAACGGCATTTTTATTAAATAACAAAAACATACAATTCGTACAACGTGTCAGATTATTAAGCATTTAAGATGGACTAAATCGAGTTTGTCATGACGTCATTATTATGACGTTATCCTACGCGTCACTTAATATTAATTACGACGTCATATGACGTAATATGATGGATAGACAGCCTGAAAAGGCCCATTAGCAAGTGCTATTAATTACCCTCGCTCCGTCAGAGGATGAGTGTATTGTATTCTGGTCTACGTGCGTTCGGGATGGCAAGGGTCTACAATCTATGATTGGCCTTGTTAAAATATGTGACCTATAAATACGGGTTCTCTCTTAATACAAGTGGTCCATATTGTGTGGACCACGCATTAACAAGTGGTATTAGCCCTGTAATACTCAATTTGCTCATGCCAATTTCAATAGAGGGATCCATTTCTAGGTATGCCACGCCTATTTCTAGCTAAGCTCCACCCCCTTTTTGCGTGTTGGAATCTATGTATATATATACATACGTTGAATAATGAATTCCCAGACTTCCAATTTCGAGGTAACTATACAGGTAAGCTGATGACTATTTTGAAACTAATTTGACTGGGTGCAACGAAAACCGTGAATCGGCCTAAATTTGAGCCGAAATTATTTCATGGTAGATAGTTTTAAATCTCACTACTCCGTAAGCGTATACCTATACCTATCTAAATATATGGGTGACATTCTGGGGCCGAACCCATTATGAGCGATATGCCAGGACATACCGACACGTATCTGAATGCGGTGAATGTGAACTAACCATATTACAATGGGGCCATACGGCGAATATGTAACTACCTACGATGAGATTACTTGATGGTAGAATTGCGCAAAGGAATTAGCTCATATTGAGTTATATACATCCATATATAAAAAAAATTATTACAAATCGAGAACAGACATTCTGATATCGAATATAGTAAATTGTTGGCATTTGACAACTGCCCGTGGCTACTAAATTGAATATTACGAAATTACTACGTGGTAGAAAACGAACCAGACGTATATACTGGTCTTGCGTTTTGTTAGCTTACTAAAATACTTACCACTCAATTCACTGTTTGCTATAAGTCACCTGACTTAGATATCTCAGAAAGTTTTAACATATTCATTCCCATGGTGTGGGTTCCCTTGTAAACAAGGTTAGCAGAGATACATCCCTCAATTGGGTAGTCTTGATAGTATCTCTTTAACTCTAAAGCAGTCATTGCTCTAGGGAACCGGTTCGTCTATTCCCGAGTCTGTGAGCAGGCACACTTATGCTACTATGCATGCGACCGAGTCCAAGCCGTCATTAATTAATTCCACAAATTAGTAATAATGATTTGCAATTTAACGACGCGGGGTGGCCGAGATGGGCCACAGTGAATTGAGTGGTAAGTATTTTAGTAAGCTAACAAAACGCCAGACCAGTATATACGTCTGGTTCGTTTTGTAAAACAACAAAATTCTAAGCCACTCAATTCACTGTTTGCTAAAACATAGAATTTGTCAGAGTCCAAGTACTAGGTGGGCTGGTAAATTGCAAATCAGGAATGAAAGGTTATTCACCAAAAATACTAAAACCAACTAAATCGCTGAAGTGCTGAAAGAGCACGAACAAACAAACGTTTTAAATAAAATACAATAAAATAATGATAATTAGAAAATCTCAGCAAAGAGAATTTAAAAACAGACGTCAGATGGTGAAGAAGACAGCTGACTAAAGAATCTAGGCAATTGAGGCTAGGTTTGAGTGGCGAAACTAGAAATGTCAGATGGTGAATTGAATCCGATCTTTCAGATAAAATTAATGTAGAATCTGACATTTATACTGCAACTTACATAAGTCGTCCACTGATAGATCTGCATAGAATGCGAAGGTGAAGGCCATACCACGAACATCGTGTGCCTTAACACAAACTGAGTGTCTCCTGGAGATACATTCTAGTGTCAATTAATGGTGTCTGTAATTCAGCTGTTGAGATGTGCGCTTACTAAACAAATTCGCATAAGTAATTTGAACGGTAGATCTGCATAGAATGCGAAGGAGAAGACCATACCACGAACATCATGTGCCTTACTGAGTGTCTCCTGGAGATACATTCTAGTGACGATTAATGGTGTCTCTAATCGAGTTGATGAGATGCGCGCTTACTAAACAAATTTGCATAAGTAACCTGAATGGTGTTTCAAAAAGATCTTTTAAATTGGGTATAGTTTTCGGAAAGGATTGAAAACAATTAATTAGGTTTTATATATATATATAAGATCTCTTCAGGGGCAAAGAATGAGGGCAGATCATCTACCACCTATAAAAGATCATTCACAAAAAGAATATGAATATCAAAATGCCATCTAACAAACGCGGCAGCTAGTAGATAAAGAATGATTTTAGAGTATACAATTAAACAGATGGACCCAAGAATGAATTAATAGAGGAATTTATTATAGGTATTTGTCTGTGCTATACCCTAAAAACACCTGTACCATGGATAAATGATGTAAATACTTAATAACTCTCAAACCGGCTTCTAGAAATAAAGAAGGATAGATGCTAGTGAAAACGATAACACCACCCCAGGATACAGAGATTTAAGTCATCAAAAAATATCCCATGAATCTATGACTTAATGATGGGATGCAGAATCGGGCGTGATAATGTGTTGTTCTAACAACCATTTGAAAACCTTAAATATACTCTGGTAAATTCTCCTGTAACAGATAGTTTGAATTGATTAAGAATACTAAAGTTCAGACAAAAAAATCAATTTTTGAAAAACATGTCTCTTGGAAAATACCATATATACATATTGAAGATTTGTGGAATGATAAACTGAAAGCTGCTGTTAAACGAGATAGAAAATCAGCAAAATTGGTAAGACGCTTTGGATTTCCACAAAGAGGACTACGAGATCCACTGAATAACTCTCATTGGGCCAAGCAGGAGTGATTAAAGGGATTATGCATTCTGCTGACAAAAGTTCTTAAAGACAATTGTACCAGAAAGTTAAATTGAAGATATTTAAACAAAATGTGGAGTCTATGACTGGGCCAGAGCATCTACTGCCAGAGCCTAGCCTGGAGGAAGAATATAAACATCAGATTTGGACACTGTACTGAGTAGAAACATAATGGGATGTAATAAATGAGCTACAAGGAAAATCATTCTACCTGGAATGTGAGCTGCTGAAAGATTTCCTGACATCTCCACCGCAGGAGGAAGACCAAGACTCCAGACAAAATATGATAACCTCATCTGCCCTGCTTGATGATGAAAGTCACCACTATAGAAATGACTGCATGAGCAGATAGGTGACTTGTGAAAGAGACAATATCTCTTCATGCTCCATTATTCCAGAGTATTGAAGAGGAATACTAGAGTATTAGTTCCTGTTCTAGTTCCTGAAAAGGAAGAGAGTAGTAGGACTACTTTATCTGATTCCATAGACCCAAGAACAGAGAGGAAATTCTATAGTGATCCCCTCCCCTAAACACGTAAGAACAAGACATCAAACTCGAACTGCAGATGGATAAACTGGTGAATTGGTACTGATGACACCCAGCGAATGAAAATGCAGTGTATGCGGTCGTGGTGAGGGACAAAATTCTGAATTATCAGACCTGCCCTTCGTACACAAAACTGACTCCATTCGGCCCAAATTTTAACACAAGGAACCTTCCAAGCCACTGGAATCCCAGACTGGCCATGATGTAAGTAAAAGAACCCAGATCCAGTTAAGATCAATTCTGTATGTATAGAAATATCAGAAAGCACTGTCCCTTATCCTTGACGAGACCAGTGATGACTGGCCAAAATGACTCCATGTCCATATTATTCCTTTCATCGATGAACTCCATTTCTGAGACAACATATCAGGAAAAGAGTTGAATATTATAAAACGATTTGACCAAGTCATTTTTGTCTCAAACAGTAGCAAAGCAGCCATGGGTTCCAGACAAAATAATTCCAATTTATACAACAGAGTTAGTATTAAATCATAAGGACAATTTTTGGAAGTTGTCAGAAAAGGGTAAATATATGAGTTGAAGATAAGAGCCGAGACCCTATAAAAGATGATCTGCCAGCACCTCATAATCCTTAAAGTCTTTGGATTCTGCCATTCCTCCACTGTATCCTACTTGAAAAGAGCAGAAAATTATTGATCAGGAACAGAAGCAGGACTAATGTCAGAGGAGACCAACATTGTGTGATAGAAAAAAGGGGGATTCAATGACTACGTTGATTGTACCTTATATGTAGGAAATCTGCTACCTAAGACATGCATGAGGCTAGCTATACCCATCCCCACCCCTGATAGAGTAGAGATTATATAGAAGCACTTAAGCATGACAGCTAGGACCAGAATAAACCTGCAGAATCTTATTTAACGAATCTAATTTTAAAACAAAGCTAGTATGATATGAGCCCAATTGTTAATATCTTTATCAGATGATTAAACAGGAAAGAAGTCCATCAAACCTGTGACCAGATCAATGACGGATAAGGACAAAGGACTGAAACTACACAGAAGGGTGAAAGGAAAAAAACATATTCCACAATCCATGCGAAGGCAATGACCCAATCATCTTGGTTAGGCCCCCTTGAGGAATTTATTTAATAATGCCTGGGAAAGTAAGAATTTAGAAGAATAAAAATAGGCTTGAATAGATAAGGCTGAGAAAACAGCTCCATATGAAAATAACAGAAATAGACATATCACTAGACAAATAAAAAGATCAAAATTTCTACTGAACTCGAGAAAGGAGCGGTGTAAATCCCCATAAGACAAAAAAGATTTTGTTATTGTGACAAGCTTACATTCACCCATAAATATGCTTCATCATGGCGAGGGATCCTACCGATAGAAAAGAAAGACTGAAAAACTATGTTAAAAATAAATCAGGCCAAATATGATACTAAAAGATAGCAAACCACTATTCACAATTAAAATAATAAAAACTGACGCACTTATTTGCAGATTAATATTAAGAGAATCGAAAGATGATTGATTCCAATTTTTGAGAGAACAGGTCGAAGGATGGAGGTTGATAGGAAGAGACAAGATTCAGGAGCAAAACGAAAACTAGTGAAATCAAAACGACAAAAGAACTGCTAGGATCATAAGAAAAAATAAAATTATTCCTAGAAGATAAATGCGAAGAGTTGGGTGTACACAAGGTTTCGAAGGATGAGGATAATTGGATGGTTCAGCCATTGCACTAAGAGCAATTAATAAAGAATTAAATAATTAAAAATAAGAGCCCCTGAAATAAGGCATTTAAATTGTCAAACGTGATTTAGAAACAAACAATACCAGCAAAACAACAGAAGTGAATTGATTTGGCATACCTAAACCAGAAGTTTAATTATAATCAATTGCTATACCATGACTACTGAGAGTTATAATCTAGGTAATACTACTGAGCACAGGACAATTAGGCCTTATGTTCATCTCTTCTTCATTTATCTCCATGCCTGTGCCGTCACTTCCGGTCATGGGTTGCGTGTACGGTGTAGTCATGCATTACCTCTTAATTATGCCAAAGCCTACCTAAACCATTTTCAAATGTTTTAAGAGATGGTGTGGAAACAACATGTTCAGACAAAACATTTCACAGTTTGCACACCCCTTAGAGAGAAATTTTTTTCTAACTAGTTCTCCCCCTCTTTTGGTAGACTTTCAGATGATTTCCACGAGTAATAGTCCATTTGCAAGCAGAATGTTATATTTGACTATAACAATTAATCGATTGAGAGCCGATAGAACGATCCATCATAGCCTGGGTACTTTCTCTGTATATCCAATTTCGCCCAAGTTAAGTACCCGCAGAAAGAATTTCCAAAATGATGAGAGATTAGATTATACAATAAGTAGGAAAAACCCCATCTTAGGGCTAATAAAAGGGGCTGATAGTCAAGAACTTTCCTGATCCAAAGGCTATGCTTGCTACTAAAACACTGAGATCAACACACATCTCAGATATAGTAAAACTTGGTCATCAAAGTTTGTAGTGTTTACTATCAAAATATTAACCATTTAACTCTCGAAGTTATTAGTCATAAGTTGCAACTGAAATAAGTTGAATCTGAATGAGTGCCAGCAAAGGTGGGAGTGGCGTATTTACTTATAAACCCATAAATAGGCCGCACATTTATGCTCAATTTACACGTTCTAAAAAATTTGCGCGCACTATATATAAGGATAAAACTTATTTTCCTCTGAATTTTTAAACATCTTAACGTCTCAAGATAGCACGAAAACTCCCCTGCACAAATCTTGTCACCTCGCGGCTATGCTTAATGTGTACCTCAAAACATCATTCGCAGAAGTTAAATTATTAAATTGAACAGCCTAAATATTGCGTATCCTTTAATAAAGATTGTTTTTTCCATCAAAATTAATCCTAACTTGACATAAATGTCGTCTTTATAATATATAAATCAGAATCACGTGATAATCGCATGATATATAAATCACGTGATATTATCTGACCAGATCAGGTTAAAGCAAATTGTTAATGAAGTATCTTAAGCGAGTACTCGGATATAGTTATCCTGGAATCGGAAATTCGGCAATGAGATCTACGCTTCTCGTCAGCGCCTCCAAACGGAGATTTACTTTGCCACTGGCTGGCTCGCTAACATTAGAAGCGGGCTACCAGTTTATTTATCTGGCGTTCAAGCAATGTTCTCCAACATCGCATTACGTTTTAGATCATTTTATGTTGGTCACTATTACATTACAATATAACCAGTAATATATTTGATAGATTTTATCGCCAGATTTAGAAATCAAGTGAACGTAAGTTTCTCGCTAGATTTACAAATCAAGTGAACGCAAGTTTCTCGCTAGATGTACAAATCAAGTGAATCTGATAATCTGACACAGGCTTAATAGTCTATCTAACAAAAGAGGGTTATGTGATTACGAGGATTCAAATCAGTATCGTAATTTTGAACATCCGGGCATTCCGAGATCGTCCGACATTTGCCAATTTACGACACACTAAAGCGGATATCCCATAGCAACGCAATGTTTATATTTTTCATGAAACTAAGGGCATAAAAAAGACTTGTGTCGAATAACCCCGCCCGGTATTAGAAAACATAAAATCTTGAGTAATTTTTATAAAATATTATATAAAAGGTAAAAAGGTTTCACTGCCCATTGCTAGTAATGTTAAATTAGCCTGCAAAAACGGCGCCAATTTAAAGCGAAGACCAAATCGCGAATTAATATGATGATCTTGTCTTTATTGTAATACGACTGACATGACTGATCATCATGAAGTAAATGCGAGTTTCATGTTAGTTGGTTAGTAACGGTCCTTAGAAGTACCACTCGCTTTTCTTCAGGGGATGATCGTGGTGTATCCTTGTGGTGTTCATCCTGTCCATCACGCCTGTTTGCACCGCTGTCACATTCTTAATAGATCCAATAACTTCCCAACCGGTATATTACATAGTTATGTAGGATACCTTATGTAGGATTCGATCCAAACCGGTGTGTAGTATACATTATGTAGGAAAGAATGACGCTCGGAAATACGTACCTAGTCAAAACTCTTAATTGATCCACTAACTTCCCAACCGGTATGTTACATATGTTATGTAGGATACCTTTCGTAGGAGACGTTCCAAACCGGTAGTTAGTATACCTATCGTAGGAACGAGCCTCGTGGCTCAAATAGGATCAGAGTTATTGACTTCACCTAGCTTGTAATGTGAAGCTGGCGCCATTTTCTTTCTTCTTGGTCACAACGAACTTTCTGTTCATATTCACGTAAATTATAAACATTTTACATAAGTACTATGACTTATTCAACAAAGACTGCTTGTACTGTGGTATTCATGAAAAATCAAATGTGGATGTAGCTCCACAAGATTATGGAATGAATAGGATTTGTTAAGATAAAAGTTAGGTGTTTCCTGTAATACAGAAAATTAATTAATGACGGCTTGGACTCGGTCGCATGCATAGTAGCATAAGTGCGCATGCTCACAGACTCGTTTATAGGTTCTCTATAGGAATAGAGGAACCGCTTCCCTAGAGCAATGACTGCTTTCGAGTTAAAGAGATACTATCAAGACTACCCAATGGAGGGATGTATCTCTGCTAACCTTGTTTACAAGGGAACCCACAACATGGGAATGAATAGGTTAAAATTTTCTGAGATATCTAAGTCAGGTGACTTATAGCAAACAGTGAATTGAGTGGCTTAGTATTTTTGTTGTGTTACAAAAGTCAAGATTCATTAGCGTGTTCATATCTTTATCTAACCATGCCGGTGAAATTATGTGGCCAAACCTATTGCAGACAGGTAATAGGAGGGCATTGAAAACCCGCAGATCTGCCAAAATTGGATCGAATTTACGCGATGAAATCGTATACTAGAAAATTACTTCACGGTCGAAATTTTTTTAATTCCCAATATAGCTATCGTTTTCAAATCCCTCTACGTCTATGTGAGCGAAGTTCTGGAGTCGACCATATCACATACAGACAGTAGGGCACCGAAAAGCACGAAAAATCCAACATTTAGGCCAATTTTTGCCTAATAAAATTATTTCATCTAGAATTTGTTAGATTCGGAATATACCTAGTATATTAAGACTCAAGTCTATGTAGGTGAAATTATGGGGCTAAACATAATACAGACAATAGGGCACTGAAAACTGTGAATCACCGGAGATTTAGCAAATTTTCGGTATGAAATTGTGCACTACGAAATTATTTCATGGTAACAATTATTTTAACCTCAATCCATTACTTCACTAGCGTATTGATATACCTATCCAACTATATGGTTGAAATTCTGTGGCCGAATTTTCTGTAGACGTTCTTAACTTAGCACATGCATAGGCCTACACTTTCGGTTCATTTCTTTATTCAACAAACTGCTACAATAGTATTGACAGCAGTTTTGACTGGAAATTTGGAACATTGGTAGTCTATCAATACTGATACATAATTGCATGGATTTATTCCCACGGATGGATTAAAGACAAAAGGATACTACTGATAATCACACATCCATTATTCATTTGTATCCCGCGAGTTCTCTTTCGATACGAGATCGAGAAATGTATCTCGCACGTAGGGGCCTATTGAGTAGCCATTGACGTAGTGATTTCACGATCCACAGTGTTGCTTTTACAGTCCGCTACGGAGATAGACTGGGTCCCGGTATGTCTGGTATCCGAAGTTGAGTCTGTGTAACAGTCTAGGCGTTGTGATAACGTAAGAAGATGACCGGTCATTACATTAGAGGTGTAGTTTCGAAGAAGCCAAGCCTTTATTTTTAGATGGATCCATTATTGTTAGCGAACTCTGTCTACTTTTTCGCCCCCTACAATATTATTATTATTATGCATGTCTTTCTTTTGAAATTTACCACACACATAGTACGCCTCAAGACTGCCTGTAACAAGTCTGTAATTTTTACCCTATCTCGAATGCAGCACATGTGAATCATACTATAATACAATACGGGAAAGGTTAAACAGACATGGTACATCATCGTCGTCCTCATAATTTATTATCCCTGTATTACCTAAATTGAGTCAAGAATATTTTAAAAAATTTGCTTATTGAGTGCTTATTTGCAGGCCAATAGACGACTGTTTTAAAGAGTTACTATTGGAATGACTGGCTCAATTATCGAGCCTGTCATTTCAGTGGTGAATTTTCAAAAACTATCTTCTCTTGACCTGCAAATTAACATCCTCAAGATCACTGTAGAGGCCGATTTTGGTGGCCTCCTCATGAAAGGGTTGAAATACAATAAGAGAAGATGAAAGGCTTATATGGACAGTCGTTGTCGTTGCAATGCTTAATACAGGTCTATGATAGCAACAAGTAGGTGGGTAGGGTGGGGTGGGTGGGCTACCAGTCAAAGTATTAAAAAGATATTCATATAGTTGTCTTTATCTGAGATATTGAAATTTCGGTGTTAAACATTCTAAAGGATTTTGTTAGAAAAACACACAATTGTGCCCAAGTAAGTCACATCTTGGTGGCGGTTCCTTGAAATGACTTACATAGGCCTAACGTTAGTCAATCGGTCACTGAATCCGGATGGTTTATTAATACATTAATACCGCGCTCGTGTTGGTATCGATGGATTTCTGAGCTTCTTGACTATCAATTTCCAGAAAACTATACAGGTAAGGTGTTGACTATTTTGAAACCAATTTGACTGGGTGCTGTTGCTGCTTGTGGCAGTAACATCGCCCAGTCAAATTGGTTTCAAAATACTCACCAGCATGTTTTGTAAATAGCAAAGACATACAATTCGTACAACGTGTCGGACTTTTGAGCATTTAAGACGGACTAAATCGAGTCAGTCATGACGTCATGATTAAGACGTCATCATATACGTCATGTCGTTGATTATGACATCATATGACGTAATATGATGGATAGACAACATGAAAATGCCCATTAGCAAGTTGTATTAATTATCCTCCCTCTGACAGAGGACGAGTATATTGTATTCAGGGCAACAATCTCTGATTGGCCTTGTTAAAGTATGTGACCTATAAATATGGGTGGTCTCTTAATACAAGTGGTCGATATTGTGTGGGCCACGCATTACCAAGTGGTATTAGCCATGTAATGCTCAATTTGCTCATGACAATTTCAATAGAGAGATCGATTTCTAGCTAAGCTCCACCCCTTTTTGCGTGTTGGAATCGATGTACGATATACCCTGAATAATGAATTCCCAGACTTCCAATTTCAAGGTAACTATAAAGGTAAGCTGATGACTATTTTGAAACTAATTTGACTGGGTGCTTTTAAAGGTTTGCTGCCTCTGGCCGCAACAACGCCAGGTCAAATTAGTTTCAAAATATTCAACACGATGTTGATTAAACAGTAAAGACATACAATTCGTACACTTGCCGGACTATTCAATGTTCATGACTGAGCTCGATACGCCATTCATTTACACATTTTGGATTGTGACGTCAGGCTGTATATGACGTAATTGATTATGACGTCATATCCTTCAGCTACAGATCGAATCCAGCCATCATCATAGAAAATGACTGTTGAATAAATAGCAAAGACATACAATTCGAACAGCGTCTAGTCAAATTAGTTTCAAAATATTCAACAGCATGTTGATTAAATAGTAAAGACGTGCAATTCACATACTTGACTGGCTATTCAATGTTCCTGGTGGAGCTAGATACGTCATTCATTACACATTTTGATTGTGACGTCCAGCTACATCTGACCTAAATAATTATGACGTCATATACTGCAGAAACAGATCAGAAAAATCCATCATCATAGAAAATGTCCTAGGTCTAATTGCCGTCCAAGAGACCATTGTGGTTTTTCTTTTGCAATTTACCACTGGAATTATAGGATCGGTTATCCAACCAGTCATTTCAGTGGTAAACTTTCAAAACAAGTTCTCCGGTGAGTAGCTAATGCAAATAGACATTTCTCACGATCACTGCAAGAAGCCATTTGTGGTCAGTTTGATAGAGTGCTAAAGTGGACATATAAGAGACGCCGCGAGTGGGCGTGTGCTTGAGTACTTTCATCTGCAGAAGGAATGATAAACATGCTTTGTACGAAGTCCTCCAGCAAAAGAAGAGTACTTATTTAGAGTAGTTATTTGGAGTTCCGTTGGCTGTTTATTAAAATAATTAAGCGGTCATCGCCGCGCAAACTCTATTACAGTCGGACCAGAACAAATAAGAGAACTCGCCATGAATCACGCGCATGAAGATAATAATTATGAGATATCCAGTAATCTAAAAATAGAGCCGTGTCTTCGCGCCGATAATTATTAGATCTCGTATTGATGGAGATCTCGCGAGACACAGCCCCACAATCCCCTGCGCGAAATGGCGGCGCCTATAGGAAATTCTAGACAGCAATAAATAGAAGCATGCCCGTGGAGAGAGCACGCAATAAATGAGTTAGATAAGTATATGTTTGAAGGTGCCCAAATTCGTTCACGAGCTCAGGTGCAAGCTGATGGTGAAAAGCAACAAAGTTTTTCTGCAGTTTAGAAAAGGATAGGGGCCTAGGATAAATTATTAGACGTGTAAAATCAAATGATGGTGTAAATCTTGATTCAACAGCTGATATAACAAGAGCTGTTCATCATTTTTATCAATTTCTCTATTCCTCTGAAGTATGTGGTGCTGCAGCAACTGCAAATGTTTTAGGTAACATCAAGAAAACGTTGCCTGATTCATGCCGTGGTGATCAATGTTTAACATTAAAAGACTTAACTGAATCCTTACATGGTATGAAAACAGGCAAAGCTCCTGGATGTGATGGCCTTACTGCAGAATTATATAGCACATTCTGGAGTATACTAGGGCCATCATTGCTGCAGGTCGTACATGAAATTTTGGAGATTGGCAACCGTCCACCTTCCATGTCTCAGGCATATGTTCGAATACTTTATAAGAAAGGTGAAAGGGAAGATTTGAGAAATTACCGACTAATATCTCTGCTGTGTGTGGATTATAAAATAATTTCAAGAGCTCTGTCACTAAAACTAAGCCGAGCGTTTGGAGGAAGTGAAGGACCCCGATCAGACCTGTGGTATTCCAGGCAGAAGCATTTTAACAAACGTCTTTCTTATACGGGATTTAATTAATTTAGTGGAAAGAGACAAAATACCAGCAGCAATCATTAGTCTTGATAATGAAAAGGCATTTTATCGTCTAGAGTAGGATTTTCTTTTTATGTCTTTACTTTGTATTGGCTTAGGGGAAAATTTTATTAAATGGGTCAAGATATTGTATACTAATATAAGTAGTCGACATTTGGTCAATAATCATTTGACTGACCCCGTAATTTGAAAGTGTGACGTTCGACAAGGATGCTCATTGTCACCCTTGTTATTTGTGCTTGTCGTGGAGTCATTTGGGGCAACAATACGTGAAGATTAAACATTCAAAGGAATTGCCATATCAGGCATTGTAAGACCTTTGAAGGTTTCACAATATGCTGATGATACCACGGTATTCATAGGGCATAATTATGATTTTAGTCGCCTAGAAAGGACACTGGTTGAATTTAAGAAAACATCTCGCCTAAGAATAAATAAGGATAAATCCGTTGGTTTGTTTCTTGGTGAGTGGAATTCCCGAAATGATGAAGTCACCGGAATAAAGTGGTCAGACAACAATATTAAAGTGTTGAGAATTTACGTCAATAGGAAAATGGATCCCTCAATGAACTGGACATATCGCCTTACTAAAGCGAAACATATTCTAGCTGGTTGGCGGCGGCATCATTTGTCAATTTTTGGAAGACTCTTTGTCATTAATAATTTGGCAATGTCCGGGCTGTGGTATACAGTCTCGGTTGTCCAGAAGCCAAAACATGCCGAAACTGAAATTAGTCAATTAATTCTTGCATATGTATGCATATTTATGGAAAGATAAAACTGTGTGTGTGAACAAGAAACAAAATGACCGGTTAGATTTAGTTCACATACCAACAAAATGTGCGTCTTTAAAACTAAGATTTCTGTATGAATTACTTTATGAAGATTCGCCTTGGACAACCGTTTCACGCAAGTTACTCCAAAGTTATATAGGACCATTTCCAGTTGGAAGTATCTTCTTTTCAAATACACCCCCCCCCCACCGCGCCCCTCCTCCCAATATTCGGAGGGCTCCTGGGGTATATCAAAACTTACGCACGGCATTAAGTATGTTTTCTAAAACCGCTCCATCCCCATTGGCATGGGGAGCTGTTTAATAATTATGGGGAAATGATAACATTACCGTGTCTAATAGCGCACTTTATTTCCCATCATTAGCAACTAAAGGGATCCAACATTTAGCAGATATGATTACACCAGATTCCCGAGCTTGTGTTTCCAGGCAAACCCTATCAGAGAAATGCAAGCTGAGAACCATCGACGATCAGAGATTATTAATTCAAATTAGGAAAGCAGTTTCTCGGGATTGGTTTAAATTACACAATTCCACTACTAAACAAGAAATAACTCCACCCATCTTGCTTTACGATGAAAAGGTATTCAAATGCCATATGAGTTCCCATGACTGGTATACAGTTCTGATACAAAGACACGCTAAAACACCAAAAGCTGTTGCTGTTCTTTCTACGTGGGCACGCCGAAGGTACCTCACAGACTCGTAAATCCTGCGAGGTATCCCCATAAGGGAGCATCCTAACGAGGCTACTTAAATAGTTTAATATAAACCGATTATACCCCTAACACACACAAAATAATATTGTTGAGAGAGGAAAGAGCCTTGCGCGGGCCTCCATCACAGGAAAATGCCTTCAATGCCAAAGCGGAGGAAAAGAACTGGCAAAAAGGGCCACTCTTTTGTTGAAAAAAAAAGCTATGTGCAGTGGGTTAATTCTAGTGAGACTATAATTAATGTGATGCACGCTGGTTTACGTGAAGGCGGGATGGATGATTTCCGAAGAATGCATAGGTCACCGTTTATGTAGGTCCAAAGATACTGCATTGGTAGTTGCCGCTTTATTTATGCGGGCCTTCTGCTAAGTCCTAACCTACCATTTAGTTATTAGATATGCTTCCAAGCTTTGGCCGCAAGTGGCAGGGAATCCTACCTATCTTTTGACACATACATCTAACTGGCGAAGATGCCCGGTTTCCCAAGGTCACCCCGCATAGCACCTTCCTCAGAAGACAGCGTGTGTATATGTTACGAAGCGACAGCTCCAGCATCAAATGATAAGCTGGTCACATATCGCCCCGCAACCACATATAACTCACTAGGACAATTTACAGTTCACATAAGAAATTTAGAAAGCACAATGGTATTTATGCCTGGGCGTAAGAGGCATATATCCATCGCCAGTGACTTTCCTGTATGGACGTGGTGTGTTCTAAGACCGCACCCAGTCACCACCCCGAGCTGGATGGAGATCTGCGTCTCGTCCGTCACCTGTGTGTTACAGAACAAATATTTCACCTGTCATTAGGGTTATGTTCCAGAATGCCCAGAGATGCACTGCAGGCCGGGGTTACATAATATAATTTCTTTTCGCAGTGCTTCCTACCTGGGAGGGGGTGGGGGGGGGGAGTGTATGTAAACTAACTGGTATCCGAAGACGATGCAGGGGGAGTGTATGCGAAATCGACATTTTAGTTATCACCACTCGGAAAAACCCAATAGTTTCCCCGAGTCGGATCCTGCCAACGTGTCGATGGCAAGTCCAGACAATTATTAAGCCATGCGGCTGGAGGAGCATAGAAAGAGACAATCACTCGATATTAACAAGAGGCCCTAAGGTATTTGGATAATTTATGCAATCTAGCTGGTGTACGGGGTTACATATCCATGACAGCGGGAAAAGAGGCGTACACAATGTGTCTCTTACAGAGAGAGAGAGTGTCCCTAACTACTTTAAACCTATCCTATCGAGAGAGAATAGCCAGGTTTAGTCGGTCACATGTCAGGTTCGAGCAATGTGAGCATGATCAGTGACCTCAGTGTAAAATTGATGCTGGGGGAAAGAGTGATGCGGATATAGTGTTGCTGTATAGTATTGCCTAGCGTACTGCATCCTAGTGTTTTTATATACACAAAGCAAAATAACTAGGATGGCTACTTGCCATATACATAACTAACTAGTACAGTGCTAACAGTATAACAGGTCATAGGACCCTACGGTGCTCGTTAGTTGGAAGCATGCAGAAATAAAGATAATATATACAGTATGAAACAGAAAATATAAAATTGCGGTCATAAGAAAGAAGTCATCAGTACCTATTGTGGAAATAATGAATAGCACAATAGTATAATTACTTGAGTACCTATTTGTCATCGGTACAGTAAGAGTTCATAAATCATGGGAGGTGACATGATTCCGAAGTTGCTGTGAAGATTTCCGCAGGCAGACTGTTGATGTGGCTCACTCTCAAGACGGTGAAGGAGAACAGTTATAGAAAGATGTCCATTAGATAGTCAGAATAACTAATACATAGATTTAGACAGTAATTTGTAAAGTGGCCGTCCGGCGAGGGTAGTTTGAAAGTTGCCCATAGTATAGAGGGCTACTGTGGTAATTAAATATGCATGTACATAACTGGGTACACCGTGCGGGACATATCGCATAGCTATTGCGACGCACCAGGCAGAGTCCCACCAGGCTGTGGCGTAAATATTAATTAAAACACACGCCATGCTGCGTGGAAGTTTGATACCACTTCAGCGCGGTCAGGAAGACCCAGCAAGTTATTCACCAAGAATCAACTCGGCTCTACACCCTGTAGAATTTACATTGGGCCTGCAAGGCCCATCCATAAGGAAGCACCTCTGAGTGCTCCGGAAAGGGAGTCCGTCTTATTTAGTTAATTTGCCATCGGATGGCAGTCCGAGAGCATACAAAAACTGGTGATTGTGGATCCAAGATTGCTCACCAGCACAGGAGATTTGAATTCTGAAGGGCACCGCTGCGGAGTAGGATGCCACAGTCAGTAGCAGTAGCAGTAGCAGCCCACGTTTAGCACTGTGCTTGTTGAGCAAACTTGCTGTCGTGTTGGCTGTTCCTCGCCGAGTGCTCTCGATTCTTGATTTTTGGCTCCTTTTATACTACTCATGATGTCAGAGGCAGGACGCCCCAGCCAATCAGCGGGCGAGCAGTAGCCAATCAGCGTGCAGCTGCAGATTCATTTAATATATACACGCGATTACGACGTCAAAGCAATATTTTGAAAATAATTTAAGTGAGCCATTTGTGGATAACTCGGCCATTTCTGGTCCAATTTTAAAAAGGTAAAACGTTCTGAAATCCTCGTTTCATTCAGGTCTTGGTCGGTACTAAGGACGACGAGAATGGAGTGATTTGAAGAAACCACCAGTACCACGTCGGTACACTATATGCATACACTCTCTCCAAATACTGAAACGTGTTGCCAGGGAAGCTCTGATGCACGTGCATGCACGCTACGCATTCTTACGGACTTAGCTGTTTTAATGAAACCTCTCTCATAGGGCTTTATACACACATACTATCCTACCCAGGTGGGCGTGATTGGACAGTACCCGGAGCGGTTGTCCCGTACCCAGCCTAGATGTGACGGTTCGTACCCATCTGGCCGATCCGCACTACACCACCCCCTCCTAGTTTGACACCCATGACTAATGTTCAACGCACTGCGATCGAAAGCACAGGAGCACGCTAGGTGAGAATTATAGAGGGAATTATAGACTTCTCGAGTAGGCGCGTAGTCGAGAATAGTGACGCAAGAGATGCGTACTTTATCAGAGAAGAGCACATAGATGTGCGAAAGAGTTTGGGAGAGAGGCATACTTTTAGTTTTGATTTTTTGCCTGGTATTTAATTTTCCAGACCTTTTCTTTTTTGTGTGTTTTCATTTATTGGTGCATGCTCTTTGTTGAATTACTACCATGATAAGGCTAAGACAATAGCTCGCATGGGCGTTCTCTCGGCGATGGACAATTATATTTCCGCCGAGAATGTCCAAGCTCCAGCGTACCTGAATCAAGTTAAGTTGTAAAAAAATGATATAAGAAAAGGACATATATATATATTTTAAAACATACAGTAATAATATCACGTTAATATGTAATTACGTATGTAAACCGTCTATATAACGGTATGCATACAGGGCGGCTCGCTTTGGTGGGTCTGCACGGATAGCTCTCATTATCCACAATCCGTCTCGACGTTCTGACGCGAGAAGAAAAATAAGAAAAATAGTATTTAATAATAAAGAAAAACTGGTTCATCAGACAGCCCCAGCAATAGCTGGGACGGCATGACGGGAGTAAAAGACATATTTGCTACGGTGTGTTGTGTACTTACATTGCACACGACGTGTTTACAACACAGGTATCCACAGCAATTATTTTGATGAGACACACCTATGCAATGATTTTGCGTAGCTGTGTAGGATGACCGTAATCAGCCAAGGGATGGGATTTCAATTTTAAAAACATATATAATAATAAGAAAACTATTTCAAAAATAAAATAATGATAATTCTATCTTCCGCACATCCATTCACACAGTCTGCTGCATCCACGACAATAATGTCCACAAACGTCTGCTGAGAAATTCCCCCAACGAGTTTGGGTCCCATGACTCGTGCTTGACGGCCGTGGTGGGTGGTCTTCTGATGCGGATATTTCATTATCTATGTTACTAATGTCAGTGGCACTTAAATTTAATGAAGCTGCAGATGAGTTAACGGATGCACTGGTGGTTGTGGTGACAACTATTTGTATGGTACTGACTGGTGTAGGCTCCAAAATTGCTGACATCACTGTTGTCGTGGCGGTGGTGGTGGTGGTGGTGGTGGTGGTGCTTGCTGAAGGTTGGCTGAACGATGCGATGACGCTGTGTGACGATGCTGCTGCAGTGATTGTGGATAATCTTCTAATTTTAACAGCCTTGATCAGCTTACTCGAGGATGTTCTGGGAATCGCTCTGATCTCAGGTTGGTAAGCTATTCTGCACTTTCCCATGTATGGTCTGTCCGGCGTTGTAGTCTTTCTGATGGTAGGATCTATGGAAAGAATGGTGTTGCGCATGAATGTCGGCGTGCTGGTATGTGGTGCGGTGGTGGTGATAATGGTTTCTGTAAGACTTATCTCCTCGTCGGTAACTAAACTGAGCAGAGATATTGAACTGTCGTACCTGTCCTGTAAAACTGGATCATGGATTTTCACAGGAGTTGTTATGACTACCGAAATTGGCTGTTCCATCACGGATGCAGATGATTTTGTAGTACTATGTGCTGTCGGTGTTGTCACTGCGGGTGCTGTCGGTGTGGATAGTACAGTTGGTGTGAATACCGATGCTGCCGGTGCTGTTTTTATGGGTGCTGCCAGTGATGGAGTGCTGGTGCTGGTTGGCTGTGTTGCGGATGCGGATGGTCCAGCTACCTGCGGAAAGTCAGTTTGTCGCCGTTTCGTGTGTTTAGTCTTTGTCATTTTTCTGGTTGGAAGTACGGTAATCAGGCCTCGCAGAATTGTGAATAATCAGGTTGCCCTTTGGCCAGGTGCTTGCCCAAACTTACTTACCCGAATAGGGTTTAGCTTGCCCGTCAATTCACGAATGTATTATACTATTTTAACACCTTAAATACCATGCATATAATAACTTTTAGTACACCACTGGGACTATTAGTAATTTTAAAACATAAATATCGTAATTACATGATATGAATAAATCTTTGTTTGCTTTGTGTTGCTTGTAACTTGGTAGTTATAATATCTAGCATTAGCTATCCTTCCTATGTCATGTTCATTCCAGAATCTGGAGCAATATCTACTATTCCCCTGAGACCCAAGTCATCAATCAACATACCCAGCCTGGTATTCTGTCATAGAGTGCAATACAAAAATGCCACCATCCAAGGGAAAGTAGGTGAGGTATTCAGAAGTAACTACCTGTTTGCATCTAGTATAAGAGTTACCTGCCCTTGGATGGTGGCATATTTTATTGCACTCTTTGACATCATAATACTTGTCTGGCTCAGAGTCCTCAGACTGACTGGCTTGCCAGAAAACCCAGAATATGGTGGCATTAGAACATGTGAGTGTCACTTACAAGTAAGAGATATATGCATAATGCATATATAGGAAGCTGTTGAATATTTCAACATTGAAACTACTGCTTCCATTCAAATTAGTGGTGGCAGTGTTCATTCTAGGATAGTTGAGCGTCATGGAGTCAAGTCATAGTTATACATCATCCCCTGTAATACCTTTATGCTTATTCAATTATAATATAAGGCAACCCTTTCAAACATACAATAAATATGATACTGACATTGAAAGAAATATTTTGTTGAATACTTTGAAACTACTGCTTCCAGTCAAATTAAAGTATTCAGCAAAATATTTCTTTCAATGTTAGCATCATATTTATATAATTTTTTGTATGTTTGAAAGGGTTGCCTTATTTTATAATTGAATAAGCATAAAGGTATTACAGGTGACGATGCATAGCTATGACTTGACTCCACGACCCCCTCCCCACATCTCCTAGAATTAGAGTTGTAAGTCAATGACCACTGCCAAGTGGACAGCTGCTCAGTTCCCATAATGTTCATATATGCAGTGATAACTCTACACGATCAGCTAAAACAGTTGAACTACCAGAACAGCAAGACTAAGAGTGAATGAGAAAGAACATAATTAATAACTTCAAGATGGTAAGTCGTAAATGTGGACCAAGAAGGCAGGAACTGTTATTAGGTAAGATGTAAGACATGCATTGAAAGTATGAAACTAAGTAACCCAATATATCAATGGCCCAATGCTCATGTGATCTTGCCATCATCGTGGTTAAAATGTCAAAAGTATAGTTATTATCTTCTGAACGCAAGTGTGACAAACACTACACACAAATATAATTGCATACAGGGAATATGATATCGTGTTGATCATTTTGGAACTAGTTTAATTGAAGGCAGGTGCTATCGATGACAGTTAGCAGCAACAGCTTCCAGTAAAATTAGAAAAAATTCAAGAATTTACCCATGGTGATGCTTTGAATTTTGAAATTAAGCATTTTAGATAACAGATTACCAGTGTTTTTAATTCAAAAGATTACTAATTCAACATCATAAAAGCTTTAAAAATACTCATTGCTTCATTGGCATATATACTATTTCTATATTCTATAAGCTGATCACACGATTGTCAATTTAACAGTTCGGGTCCAAAGGATCTCTCGTCACTAGTATGTCATGATCGCTATCACCAGACTCGGGCAGATCATCTTGTTGATCAAGACCTTCACTGTCTTCATAATCACATGATACCACGGTTTCAGGCTGATTCAGTGAACGAAGCCGAACACTTGTACCACTGTTATTACCACGCTCTGGTGTTTTATGATTGATGTGTCTGCTCCCCTTAGCAGAGAAAACCCAGTAGTCTATAGCGGGATCAGGACTAACTGCTTAACTCACAACCGCCGGTGGAAATTAACAGCAGATCATCCAAAGTGTTCATAGTCATACATAAACGATAGGCTTCACCCTATTCATGCAGGAGAATCCTCGTTCACATATTGATGTAGACGGAGAGAGAGTGAGCAATAAATGCACTAGTACCATGATGTTTGACAGATGTGGAGGAATTTTTTGCAGCAGATCCGCATATACATTAGTAAGGTTCTGCCCTCTGTGAGTTGCCAACCACACTTTAAGGTCTGTCCATTCTTCTGGAATAGCACTGATTTCGTCTTCAGTTAAAACAGCAGCAAAATGGTCAACCAAGTCAGCAATCTGACTATCGCCATAGCTTGCCAATATTTCTCTCTGATATGGTAGCATAGATATGTCAAACAAACTAAAGCTAACAAGAGGCTTCTCAGTAAAGGTCTGAAATCTATTGTCCATGTATTTTACTGTGTTGTCTATAATTTTGTCAAAATCATATTGCAACCGACACAGTGTTGCAGTTTCATCAGGGTTCAGTATATGTATGCTGTCACTTCCTTTTTGCTTGCTTAATGGTATTCCTTTGTAGTGCTTCTTGTAGCTATCAGGAGAATCTGGAAAAATGGTGAACCAATTAAGATACAGAAATATGAGAAAATCTTTTAAATTAAATTAGCAATGTGATAATCTGGAATTATTATAAGTTGATGGCCACAAGCCCCGGTTAATTGAATACTCATTCCTTGCCAATGAATTATGCCATAATGCCACAATATAAATTCAAAAGTAAAAAATCTAGCATTATTTGACATTTGTAAATTGCTCTTCAACATAATACGCATTATGTATTATGGTGAACAGCAATTTGCAAGATATCAAATAGTGCTAGGCTGCTAGGCTAACGCGTGAAACTCATGCAATTGTATTATTGTTTACTTAAATCAATGGGCGTATCTCATGGTTGAGGCAAGTAACAAGGATTCCAATAAAGGTGGCTTTTACCTTCTGTAACTGTAAGATGGTTTGTGAGTAACTTCTGAGAGCTACCGGTAGATGCTTTAAAAGGTAGCAGTTCAGAAGTTGTACATTGTAACAATTGTCCTGCTCTAGTGATGGTGATGCCATCAGCTTGAAAGTTTTTGCTAAGCTTAGATAGGATGCTGGTGTAGTCGATCATGAAATGAAGAAACTGGATAAAATGCTCAGTTTTCATTTCCTGCACGAAGCCTTTAACCTCTGCATGGCCCTGACCACTTGAACTGGCAATGTTTTCCATGTGTGCAACAGTGATGGCATAGTTTTTCTCAACAGCATTCAAACTTCTAAGTCGGCTCGGTACCCACCTGGTTGTTTTCAGTCCACTGAAATACACAAGTTTTTCTTCAAGAAGTTCTATATCCTTTAGCTCATGTTTTTTCTTTGGAGAAAAAGGATACGTCTTGAAGATAGCTTTGAGTGTGTCTTCAAATCTGTGTAGGTATGGGACATTCTTGATGGCATCAAGTACAGCTAATTCTAGCTTATGGGCGATACAATGCACTGTAATGATATGTGGTATAAGTTGCTTCAGACGTGCAGCTACTCCAGTTTTTTGTCCCATCATAACAGATGCTCCGTCATAGTTACCACAAACCATTTTCGTTTTCCATATCTGCTCATCAATGCCAACACTTCCCACTGCACTGTCTATAGCAGCCAACACACCAGCAGCATGCGCATGCTCGACACTTTCACACTTAACCATTCTTGTCACTGGTCTTCCGTCTTTGACAAATGTAACATACACAATCTCTTGCTCGACTACAGTCGCATCAGTACTACCATCTGCTAATACGGATAGGAACCAGCTATGCTTTATTTCATCTGCCATCTTGCTTCTTTCGGCATGTGCTATTGCTTTGATGAAATCTCGACATGCGTGGTCATTGATATAAGTGTCTTTCAGGAAAACACCATTGGTTATTTGTAGTTTGCACAGACTGGCAAATTTAATCATAGGTAGCTTATTTAGCAATATAATATTCTGTTTGATCACTAAATTCTCTACACACCGAACAAAACATTTCATTTTTTTCTTAATCATATTTCAGCCATAAATATTCTTTGGCCCATGAAATCAGATAACTACGTTTTCGCTTTTGGCCGTTTTTTCTCACACTTAGTATCCTTATTAGAAGTAGTAGGTGTAGAAGAATTAGAAGTAGGTGTAGAACAAATAACATATTTCCGCAAATCCATTATAGTGTTTTCACTGCCAGCACCCGGCAAATTTACTAAATAAGTATTATTCCAATCAGAGAGACATCGTCTGCGATCAGTCTGACAGTGTTTAAACGTATTGTAAACACAATGATGCAATAACTACGCATTCGATTCTAACTTAGAGGAAGTTTAATACGTAGATAATGTTTGGGGAATAGTCAATGAAATTCCGAGAAATATATCTTCTTATGATCATGTCGATAGTCACTTACAGGACTGGCGGGATGATCAGCGAACGAAAAGAAGAAGAAGAAGGCGATGACAGAACTTGCTAAGATTGTGGGCTTGGAACCAGTCTGTACAGACTCGCATACATAATTATGTACCGGGAACTAGGCACTGAAATATTCTAGATAACATTTCTCAGCAACTAGATCGTTTCCAAGCCGTAAATATTGGACAGTTCCATTAGTTTGTTTAGCCAGTTTTCTGCTATTGTTCTTGATGTGCGTTTGTAAATACATAACGCGATCAGCAATTGAGTTCTGCGCTATATCAGTAAAAAAATGCCTTGATAATTGTCAGATTTACCAGATATCATGCAATTGAATCATTGCTCATACCCCTCTAGGAACAAATGATCGACAGGAAGTTAAGGTCTGGCGACGCGTGCGCCTACTGTTGTTATAGAATTTGACAGATCGGAAATTTTCATAATATTTAGTCATAAAATACGCTTTTCGGGAATAATTTGGCTTGCTAGGTTGGCAAATGGGTCGCATTTTTTATACTACACAAATTGTGTACTTTCCCGTCGGGCGAGTATAGCCCAAATCATTGTTGCCCGACAAGAAATTTTAGTTGTCCTGGGACGTCGGGCTAGCTATTTTGCGAGCCCTGATGGTAATTGGAAGTCTATTTTCGAAACGTGTCGCGAGGATATCTATGCCCTCATTCTGCTCACCAGCCTTTAATGTCACAACCATCACACACTGTTTAAATGATTGATGATAACTGAGTGACTGAATACAGGTACCTGCAGTCTGCACAGAATGCTCTCTGTAGTAAATGGTCACGATTGACGTGAAGTTTCAAGTCCAAGTTTCTGGAAAACGCACGCTTGCACGGCTGTCCATTGTGTGGTAAAGCAGTACACGGATACTTCTTTCCGATGTGAGCAGGTGCTGATTCTTCCGAGCTGTCGAACAAGGTGAGATCTTCTTCAAACGACATACCATTCCCGCATGATGGGTTTTTTGCAGAACTGCACTAACCTAACTAAACTTTCCTAACTCTTCGTAACTTTCCTAGACGATATAACATAAAATAATAAGATAATAAGAAGAAAACAGCAGAATTTGTTTTGCGACACGAAAGTGGTCTAATGCTCGATCTTCCCCAGTGTTGAGTGTGGCGGGAAGATGAAATTTCAGTGCGCGCTTTCCTCCTTTTATAATTTTTGGTGACGTCACCGGAGGGTGGATGACCACACCCGAAAGTTTTAGGGGGAGTAGGTCCCACCAAATATGGAAATATTTAACTTTTATTCTCCTCGAGTTGTATTATATATCCCTTCGTAGAAAGAAGCCAATTATAAATATGAGCTAGGATAGTCGCTTTCATCCCCACTTGGCAGGAAATCGTGTCTCCAATCAACGTTAAAATCTGGAACTATATTCCAGTGGAAGCTCACCTTTTAATTAGCGTGGTGCAGTTTTTCAAGTTGGATGCTTATAAACTTGGCCGGTCAAATTTCAAGCTGGAATGCCCGATGGGGTGTGGAAGAGCGTGATGACGTCAGTGGCTTGTCCCCGACTCACCACCTCTCGCCTCCTCCATCACGCTGCGGTAGTCACGTGTATGGCAGTTCTTTTGTTTATAGCCTTTGATCCAATTTACGAGAAAATAGAAGCGATGATCATGTGATTCTTGTTTTGAAAGCACATAGTTGATTGGAAACTTAGGCAATCTGTATATGGATGGAGTTTTGATGTTGCTGATTATACGTACTTGATGCGAAAAATGGAAATATATGTTTTCTTTATTCTGTTCCTCAGATCAGCATCCCTTTATATGCGCGTGATCTTATACATGCGCCGCCTCGTGTGTAGTAAATTTATTCCAGTCCATGTTGATTAGTGGCTGGAATATGTAGGTAAGAGAATATTTGAAATTCTCCATGATATTATACTGTCTGAGTTTTGATGCTGCTTCATCAGCCCCGTATGCTAATGATTTGTATACGTGGTAGAACAGTCAAAATTATGACAGTATAGCTGATTGTAATTTGTTGTTTGGTTTAAACAGCTCCATGTCTTGCAGAAGTCAAGTCTACAGACCCCACCAAGCTGGACTGTATTTACCAGGTCGGTGGACTGCCAAGTATCCTGCTCTGTGGGTAGGACTAGTCTCACCCTACCTAAACCAAACTTAATTATCACAGTACAGCTCGGAAGGTACGTGCATCAGTTTACAGTTCACAATACCGTCGTATGGAGATTGTGATACAGTAATCCTGAGTGTCTGTGTTTCTGTCATGTGGGTGAATTTGATTGATACGCGTGGCTGCTTATCCGCAGATGATCTTGCGCTGTTGTGAAGTGTGAAGTTTTTATTGCAGTGGGGCGGGGATTCTGTATGCTTGTGGTGTCAACTTTATCGGACATGATGTATTTCGCTCTGTAATGGACGAGTTCGAAGACTGGACAGAGTTACTTTAGAGCGCGGATGACCAAGAAGGGGGTGGTTTTACTTGAATCAGACCATTATCGATTTTCCATTCGGTAGCAAATTCCTACTTGATACTGATGACAGACTGCGGGCATCTTGCTCTCTTAATAATATTGACTTTATTACGTGTGATTGAAGTGTGATAGTTTAGCTGATTACGTACGACGGTTTTTTTAGGTTGGGCGAGGAGGGGGTGTGGGTGGGGGAATCCCCACGTAGCGCGTACTGTAGATGGCTGCGGTGTTGTTCCTCCTTTCCATATGATCAGTTTTCCGCATACCGGATAAGGGGGTGTTTGCAGAAAATGTTGACTCGTGTTGATGATGGTGGTGTTCTGTTGTAGAGAAGTCAGGGTTTCTGTTTGACACTGGCGTAATGCGAGGTGGGCAGATCCAGGTTTCCAAGCTGGGGAATGCAGAGTCTGTTGCTGATGTGGAAAAGTTGGGTTGCGGGGAGTGATGACCTCCCTGCATTCGTGTGGGAGGGAAGGTTGCAGAAAAGGTGTCTATCTTTTTCTGTTACAAAAGCTAGGTGCATGCTATCTATGTTGTTGATGATGTTGAATTTCTCCATTATATCGTTTATATAACCGGGTAGGTATGTAATGTTCGTGCAACGATGAATTGACGTATCCAGCCTTGCGGTCAAGTGTGTTCTGTATGCTCCTGGCTTTCTGTGTTTTGGTGTGATGTCCTGACTGCTCGCGGGGGGGGGGGGCTTGGTGGCTTGGTAGGGTGGTTGTGGTCAGGGATTCCCTTTGGATGGGGAGACACTCTCAATACTGACACGTGTTGCCAGGGAAGCTCTGATGCACGCTACGCGTTCTTAGGGACTTAGCCGTTTTAAAGAAACCTCTCTCATAGGGCTTTATACAAGCGTACTATCCTACCCATAGGAGGGGTGGGGGCGTGCTTGGAACGTACCCGGAGCGGTTGCTCCGTACCCAGCCTAGCTGGGACCGTCCGTACCCATCTGGCTGGTCCACGCTACAGGTGGTAGCAGTAGTAGTAGTAGTAGTAGTAGTAGTAGTAGTAGTAGTAGTAGTAGTAGTAGTAGTAGTAGTAGTAGTAGTAGTAGTAGTAGTAGTAGCCGTAGCCGTAGCAGTAGCAATACCAATAGTAGTATTAGTAGTAGTAGTAGTAGTAGTAGTAGTAGTAGTAGTAGTAGTAGTAGTAGTAGTAGTAGTAGTAGTAGTAGTAGTAGTAGTAGTAGTAGTAGTAGTAGTAGTAGCAGCAGCACAAGCAGCAACTGCAAGACGTAGGCCTGGTAGGCGGCTTTGTTCACAGGTTTCACAGATGTAAGCCACGCTCCGATATCAGGGTTTAAACTAAAAGTACATTTCAATAATACGATATTGTCATAATCAGGGGCATCAACAATCCTGCCCATGGCATGCTGTGAATTACGCTATGCGATCATATATGAGCATATGTAATATGAAACTGTCCTCTGTCTCAATGATACACATATTGTCGTATTAATCTGTGCGGGTGGCATGACATACATAGGCCGCAGTTCGGGTCGTTGCCTCGGTAGCTTGAGATAAGATAAGATAAGATAAGATAAGAATCTTTATTTATCGAGGGTAAATCTTCAGAGCAATGCCCTGATCTCCCAGAGGCCCTCGCCAAATAACTATATAAACTAATTAGAATTATATTTACAAAATTTACAAATCATGCACAAAATATATACAAAACTATACATAATTGTTGCAATGAAAACCTATTTTCAACCATTTCAATATCAAATATCAAATGGCGGAAAGACGACAATAATAAGTATGTATTTGTAATTCTATGCTAATGTAATAAACATGCTGTTGAGTATTTTGAAACTAATTTGACTGGGTGTCGTTTCTGCCTTAGACAGATACAGCACTCAGACAAACTAGCTTCAAAATATCCAATAGTTTATTTAGTTTTCTATAAAATGATATCCAAAATCTGCGGAGATCGACCGATTCCAACACGAATGATGAGTAGGTGGAGCTTCGATAGAGATGGGCGGGGCATAGATAAACCCGGAGAAGTCCGTTAGTTTCGGGAGATTAATGAACACTGGGGCCCAGAAAGTTATTAGCCCTGGGCCCCGAGCAGGTTAAATTCGGCTCTTATGGTTAGATACTATTATATTTTGCAATCGATAAATTATTATTATTATTATTATTATTATTATTATTATTATTATTATTATTATTATTATTATTATTAATTATTATTATTATTATTATTATTATTATTATTATTATTATTATTATTAATGCAGGTACGTTGAAACAAAGCATAAAATCATTGAAAGTGTGTATGTATGTGCATGTTGTGCTTAAAAGATGATAGCGTTTCTGAATTTATAACACACGTAGGAAGGGAATTCCAATTTTGACTAGCTGTGTATGTGAAACTGTATTTTCCATAGTTGGTTCGTATTTTCGGAGGCTTCAAATGGCTATTAGTTTTAGATCGTAGATGTAATGTGTGTGCTGTCTCTATGGGTGTAAGCATGTCGCTGATGTACTTAGGTGTATGGTTGTTTAGTGCTTTGTATGTCATAATGTTTGATTTAATAGTTATACGTTGTGATAGTGGCGTCAATTTTAATTCATCATATAATTGCCGCGATGGTGTTCTATGTGGGACGTCTAAGATGATTCTCGCTGCACGTTTTTGAAGTTTTTCTAGTTTGCTCAACAATGTTGGCATACCTGCGTAATATACGAGAGAACAGTAATCAATGTGCGAAAGTATGTATGATTTGTAAAATAAGGTTCGTTGCTCAACATTCATGTACCGTTTATTTTTCTTTAACATAAAAATTAGGGAAGATATTTTGCTACAAATTTTGTTGATGTGTTGTTGCCAGGAGAGATTATTGTTAATATTTAAGCCTAAGAGTTTTGCATTTTCTACACTTTCTATTTCTCCATCGACGATAGATATTTTAATTTCCGGATTTATCTGTTTTAGTTTGAATTTAGTGCCTATCATTAGTAATTTGGTCTTGTCGGTATTTATAACCATTTTATTGTTTTGACACCAATCATGGACGGATGCCATATCAGCTGTTAATTTTTCAGTTATATTTGCTACATTATCGAAATGGCAATGCATGGTTTTATCGTCACAATACATATCGACATTACATGTAAGATTCATATGGAGGTCATTCACGTAGATAATAAATAGCAAAGGTCCTAACACCGAGCCTTGCGGTACGCCTACCGTGACTGGTAACATGCCAGATGTTTTGTCCGAGATTGAAACATACTGCTGTCTGTTTTCTAAATACGATCTAAACCATTTTTGCGCAAATGCATGAAACTTATAAATGCCTAGTTTTCGTAGCAGTATGTCGTGGTTTACAAGGTCAAACGCTTTTCTGAAGTCTATCATAATAGCTCCAACGAATTCTCCATTATCGACTGCAAATCGCCACGTGTCTATTAATTTTAGCAACGTGTTTGGGTCTAAAGCCGGACTGAGATTCGCATAATAGATCATATGTAGTCAAAAATGTATATAGATAATTGTGTACATGTCTTTCTAGAATTTTCGATAAAATTGGCAGAATAGAAATGGGCCTATAATTACTAATTTCGCTTTTATTATCGGACTTGTGTAAGGGTTTAACTTTTGCGCATTTCCACATGGTAGGAAATACTCCTGTATCAATACTCTTATTAATAATGGCGGTGATTGATGGTGCGATAACTGGAGCGGCCAGCTTTAGGAAATGCGCGTTCAAAGTATCATACCCTGCGGATTTATTAGTTTTTAAACGGGAAATTTCACGGTAAACATAATCTACTGTTATTCCAGGTATTTTAAACTGGACATCGTTTGGAACTCTACTGTTAACATGCATTACAAGATCCTGTGAAATCGCGTGGTTTTTATTTTGTATGGCATTCGCAAGGTCGGATGCAACAGTAGCAAAGTATTTATTGAACATCTCACAATGTTGTCCGGTATCTCTAACCTCGTTTCCCTGGTTATCTAATAATATTAATGGCATTTTGTTTGTTTTGGGGCTGATGCTTTTTAAGATCTTCCATATATTTGAAGGATTATGCTTATTTTCTGTCAGCTGTATACCGAAATAGTGCCGCTTCGCGTTTTCTATCAATGACATTACCGTATTCTTCAATTCCCGGTATTTGACAATATTTTTAAACTTTTTGTGATAATCTCGGTCTTTCATCGTTTTCAAGATGTCTTGGTTCATCCATCCAGGTTGGGAGTACTTTTTAACTCGTCGCTCGACAATCGGGGCGTGGTTATTTAAAATATTAAGGAATGTTTCATGCCAAACGCTTAGTGCTTCGTTTGGATCGTTGACGAAATTAATTATATCCCAATTATATTCTAATAAATTTTGAATAAACTTGTTGCTGTTAAATTTTTTCTTACATCTGTATTTTATTGAATGATGACTATTAGTTTTATTAGTGACACTATGCCGCACTGCAAATACGGGAAAATGGTCGCTTAGCGCAAGCTCGCCTACACTCGCAGAAGTAAGCTTGCTTTTTTCAGTGCAATATACATGATCGATTATTTTAGCAGTCATTTCTGTTATTCTGGTCGGTTTATCTATTAACTGCACTAAGTGAAATGCATCCATTAATGATTGCCATTTTGCTATTATGGGAACATTAAAATCTATATTAAAATCGCCTATCAGTACAATATCAGTATTATATAAATATGCGGCCTCGAGTAAAGATTCGAATTCGTCAATCCAGCTAGACGGTGAATCCGGCGGTCTATAAACACAGCCTAATAAAAATGGTTTTGTTTTGTACGGCTTAACTTCAATCCATAGTGCCTCCAAAGTCTCAGATTCTAGCTCCGCCCTCCTAAAATATGATTGGCTCTCCTCAACGTAAACTACAATGCCGCCTCCCGAGCGATTTGACCTATCTTTTCTCTCGATATTATAGCTATTAATTTCGATTAGGTTATTAGTCGAGATACTGCTAAGAAAAGTTTCTGTTGTACCAAGAATTTCAATTTGTTTTATGCTTGTTTCCATCATTATTTTCAATTGGCTTATTTTGGGCAACAAGTGCTGTACGTTTAAGTGGCCTATGCGTATGCCTTTCGCATTTGAATTGAACAATGGGGAGTCATATTGTTTTGTTAATTTGATAAAAGCATTGTTACATTTCCATTGATCAAGAGGTGACCTAACACTTGCATGTGTTTGTTGGTCGGTTATCTTTCCAACGACACAGTATGAAATAATATTGATGAAATTTAGAAAACTTACTTTGGACATGTTCATGTAGTAGAAAATATTTACGAATTTTAGATAATTATTATCCGTAATCCTCATATTACAATTCTCTCCACTCATGGTATTATTTGCAAAGGAGAGATTATTATTATTATTATTATTATTATTATTATTATTATTATTATTATTATTATTATTATTATTATTATCATAACATAGATTAGCACTAGTAGCGGTATGTGGAAATGTGGTAATATGAGCACTATAATGAACGCGTGGAGATGCGACAACTGTGTTGGCGGGTATACAAGCATTATCAGGGGTGCATGGGTTGGCGGGTATACACGCATTTTCAGGGGTGCATGGGTTTGCAGGTATACAAACACTACCCGGGGCGCATGAGTTGGCCGGTATACAAGCGCTACCAGGGGCGCATGTGTTGGTGGGTATACAAGCGCTATCAGGGGCGCATGGGTTGGCGGTAAGATAAGCATTATCAGGGGCGCATAGGTTGGCGGTAAGACAAGCACTACCCGGGGCGCATGAGTTGGCCGGTATACAAGCGCTACCAGGGGCGCATGTCTTGGCGGGTATACAAGCGCTACCAGGGGCGCATGGGTTGGCGGTAAGATAAGCATTATCAGGGGCGCATGGGTTGGCGGTAAGACAAGCACTACCAGGGGTGCACAGGCTGTCTGTAATACAAACACTAAACGGGGCGCATGTCTTGGCGGGTATAAAAGCGCTACCAGGGGCGCATGGGTTGGCGGGTATACAAGCGCTATCAGGGGCGCATGGAACATCATTTGGAATGGCAATAGGTATATGCCTTTTATCATCATCAAGACAGCACTTTGTAGTAGGTGTCATAGAATTAACATTAGCGATAACAGTTACTGTATTAGTGACAGTACAAGTAGCACTAGCAGTTCCTAATACAACAGAAGGAGACTTTGAACTGATAGGTGGATGGTCATAATTTGATGATATACGGCTATTATTCTCATCATCGAAATATCTTAATAAATCATATCTGTTACTGGTTACAACATTATACATATATTCCGTGGAATAAATACACGTACAATTATTAATATTATTATTATTATTATTATTATTATTATTATTATTATTATTATTATTATTATACTTTGTTTGAGAAATATTTTTGTTAATTTTACACAGTTTGTTTACAATAGGCGCTCCTTCTTGGCCGGCCAATTAATGTCCAAGGCACCGATTTGATTTATGACCGTAGCCGTAACAGGAATAGCATTGAACCAGTTGACCATGACGACACATGGATGATTTGTGATTGGGCTCACCACAAAACCTACACACCGCGTTTCGAAGAATGGTCACGTAATCATTTATGCAACGTACCAGTAGAGAAGATCCGGTTTTGTTTATATGCACTTTATCTGCATAAAACAGGGAATTGTTTATCATACCCGCTCGTGAATAAAATAAGTCCGCCGACTCAATAAGAGTGAAGTCCAAGAACTGCTCCCGCACCTCTAAATGGCGATTGTATCTAGTGATGAAGTCATTACGCTTTCGATCGTCACCCCGTGGACACAGCTGACAGATGTACAACTGACATTGCGGTGCCAGCGTGTGTATGTGACTTAGTAATTTGTCAAAGTCATGCAACACCTCACCGATCGGACTATTCGAATTGTTCGTACCTGCCATGATGATGATATTTCTATAATTCTGTAGGTCTATGGAGTATAGAACTTCTAGAATGTCCATAATCTTAGCTCCTCTGCAACACATAACCTGTACAGAGGGATCTAAGCCGCTTTCATTTACGCCCTTGACGATTGATGACCCTATTAACAGTGTTTGTTTAGCGGGATTTGAAGCATAGCCATCAAACTGTTTGGTCGCCGATTTCGTGACATTTGTTATAACGCCGATGGTTTGAGGGGGATGGCTCTTGTCACTTTCTGATAGTTTCACAGGACGACCCGGTTGATTGTTCGTCACTGTACCTGCTGGTTCGTCAGTAGACACCACTGTTATCGCCTCCGTCCGCGCTATAGCCACGGTTGACGTCCCGCTCACTGTCTTCTTGACCGATTTGCACTCGGATTTAGTGCTCCCGGTATTTATGTTTAAGGGACTGCACTGGGCCGCTACTCGTTCAGGTACATTCACACTTTTGTCCACCGTAGGTTTACTTATGATATTTGTAGCTAATTTACCTCGGAGGTTGGTATTTTCCTGTACGAGTCTACTTATCCTGGCTTCTTTCTCCATCACCATATTGTTTAGCGCGATTACCTGGTCAATTAGTTCCTTTACTGACTTTGTATTACTAGCACATGTCGGTGTGCTAGTGAAAAACCCTGGGGAAAATAGTTCCTTTGGTTTGGTCTGTGTGGGGCTACGCAACGATAAGTCCAACACTCCATCACACGATATCTCATCAGCAACATGAGTCCTATATTTACTGCGCGACATGTCGTCTTTCTTAGAGCTGTGCTTACTGCCTACTACGAGAGCGCTGACACCAACAACACCGCTGGCACCGTGGTCTCCAGCATTGCAAGCGTCATCGTCGCTTATGCCGCAGGCGTCGCCTCCACTGCCAGCCTCGTCATCGCCTACATCACGAGTTTCGTTATCATCGTCATTACAAGCGTCCATATATTCTATGTTGCGCGATAGATAAACCAAATCAGTGGCCACCCAATATCGACAGATCCTGCCCTGGACATGGATAACAGAGGTGGTCTTATAAGCTGTCACTGTCACATTGCACTGCGCATTGTCCGACACAAAGTGATTTACACGAAAAATCACGCCATTCTCTTCTTTCGCCGTACCTTTCCCATAACTTTCCTCTAATTTGCCGATCCAGCGTGAAATTGAATTGAGTTTTTTCAAATGTATCGTCACGGAATATGTATTATATTTAATTAAAAACGTATCATTTTCTTCAATTCTCACAGTTTGTAAATCAACGCTTGTGTTCGTCAAAAATAAATCATTTTGAGTTGTTAAAAGACTTAGACATAACTGCCCCGACGTCTCCATTCTAACACAACATTGAGTGTGCCTACCCAAAATATCGACGCATTGTGTATAACACCGGCTGTCTATTGACCCATGTTAAATTCACGTCCTTTCCTTAAGAAAACATAGGACGGCCAAGGTCACTAATGTAGTGCAAACGACTGATATATTTTGAAATAAACGTCACATAAATTACTATATTTCTACAAAAGTACTACATACTTTTAAAAACCGATTTCACCACTCTAACCACAGTAATCTTAGCTTCAAACTGATACTAATTTTAATACACAATTCGATTGAAAAACATACTAAACTAAGAAAAGATTGCGGAGCACATTTTCGTGTTTGTCCTTGAAGCTCGCTCGCTCGCTCTCCGTGAGAGAGGCAGACCTTGAACCCTTTTAAGTCGAGCAGCTCTGTCGCGATCTTTCTCTCAATCTTGTCCTGTTTGTATGCTAGGAATTGTGCTGAATCCTTTTTCCCATAGTCAAGGTAGCTCTTGATCACATAGGGCGTTTTGACGACGTCTGCTTCCTTCTGGAAATCCTGGAAATATGTTTTAAAAGAGCGGCGGTGTGAGCTTTTTTGGATATTTTATGTGGCAATGTAACAATACTATTCATATCCATCTGTATTTAATACGGGTATCCATTCTCTAAATGGAGGTTAAACTCAGGATGGGGACCTGAGTTAGAATTGTCCATTTTATACTACTGTTATATGTAGTAGTAGTTTATTCCCACAATAGACCATCGGTCCTTGAGTGTACAGGGGTACAATTATTATTGGCGGATAATTAGGAAAACATAGGAACATACGTGCATGCACACGCACGCACGCACACACGTGTACGCACACAGACACACGCACGTACGCACACATGCACGCGCGCGCACACCCACCCACCCACCACGCACGCACGCACACACTTACATCAATGCTTGCATATACACACACATACATTTATACATGTATACGTAAATATAAAATCATTGTAAAGAATATATAATATATAGAGAATCTGGAACGAGGTCACTTTTCATATCATTATTATGGACCGGGTTGAAAATTATCAATTTGCACGAGCTTTAGCGAGGTTCATAATATGAAAAGTGACCGAGTTTTGAGATTTTATTTATCATATAAACTGTAATTTTGAAATATTTGGCAATAGTTGCTGATGTGACTTTTATCTGATTTCTCATTGGTGATTTTCGTGAAATCGATACCGCCGCTGTGACGCACCACTACTTGATAATGTAGCACACACACACATGGGCAGGGCCGGAGTGAGACGGGACAAGGACGCATCACAACCAGTAGGCCCTAACTGAAAAACAGATTTATTCTCTTGAAATACGGTTTTCTGACAGCTGGCCGACCGAATATGATAATCCAGCCCAATTACTAAACAATTCATATGCGATCTATTAAAGTTGATAATTACAAATCATCAAGACAGTTACGCACCTCGCACAACCCGGCCGACAACGTCAGTGCAAGCGCCCGCACAAGCAAACATAAGCTGCAACCAATGCGCGCACCAACATTGCGAGCCGGGCTGTGGAAGGTACCCAACAAGTTCTTGTGAACATTCAAGCAAGCGAACAATCATCTACCTTCATCCATAACTTTGATCCAAAATGCTCACTCATTCACACCACGCATTGTAATAGTTTTAGGTGTTACGATTTAATACAACCATGATTTGACAGTATTGATCAACTGGGACACAAGTACTTGACCATACACCTCTGCAGCATGTTTGGACGTTTTATATAGGCACCAGTTTTCGCTACGACGACAATAGCGGTGCTATGCATGCACCTGTAAATATACGCATCATTTGACTGTATTACCTCAAAGTATATAATAACACATTGATTATTTTTTCACACACATTTACAGCGTGTTTATATAGCACATATACATAAGAGCACGTGTTGTTGTAATAGATACCGGTTTTCGTTACGATGATGATAATTGTGCAATACCACGGAAATACATGATACATGATGAATTGTTTGTGACGTGTGCTTGTATTATATATATGTACATATGTTTTTGATGGAAATATTGGGGCGACATACCTGAAAAACATAGATTTATTCTCTTGAAATACAGTTTTCTGACAGTTGGCCGACCGAATATGATAATCCAGCCCAATTACTAAGCAATTGCCAGATTGTGGATGACAGTACTTGTCATATTAAAGAGACTATATTTTAACAGAAAGTGAACACAATTAATCAAAATTGATGCACTAATTAACATCTCACGCCCATATTTACCAGAACACAACTTACACAAGCAATAATAGGCTATGGTTAAACAACATATATTTACATTAATATAAGCAACATATTTTACAGTTACAGTATACCACTAATATAATCATAGCAGTTGAGATTATACTGAACATTATTGGTGACATGATAAATCATAAAATAGGGGTTTCTGCAATAACAGATAATGAATGCGCAGCAAAATATAGTGACATCTGGCGATGTCAGCCGTAAGCTACACTTTTCTTCTATGAGTATCGCAGAGCCACGGCCATCAATCGTTACGTCGTTGCCGACTGATAAACTGTCAAACGATGACATTTTGCGATGACATTTCATGAATGACAAATCCTAGTAAACAAATCGTAGTAAAACGGTACCGCGTAGTAATCCCTACGCGTCACGCTCACATCAATCGATGCTTTAATTGGTCGATTTAAATGGGTTGCACACCCAATAACCAATGAAAATACTCCGTTGCATATGGCATGTGTGCTCGCATAAAAAAATATGGAACGGGCTTGAAGGCTTGTTTATATGATAAAAACATCAATGTAAATATATGAATTGCGCGAGGTTTACAGGTTCATTTACATAAAGGTGCAATTAATGTATTCATGATTGGACATCAGAACGTATAATGACAATGTGACAATAATAAACATGATCACTGACATCCGATTAATAATTTACTAATGTGTGTGTGTTTGGATATTTCGAACTTGCATGAAATTGAAGGTACTGAAAATCTACCACTGGAATGACTGGCTCAGTTATCGAGCCAGTCATTTCAGTGTCAAATCTTCAAGAATATAGTCCTCTCTTGCCCTGAACATAGACAGTCGTCAAGACCCATACAGAGGCCGTTTTGGCCGACTTCGTCGTGAAAGGGTTAAGAGACGGGATAAGGTTGGACCAAATTCGATTTTCTCACTGAAAATGTCCATCTTCAGGCTAAGAGAATGCTATCCCCTAATATTCACCACTGGAATACCCGGCCCGGTTATCGGGTCGGTGATTCTAGTGGGGAACCCCCAAAAAGGACGCTTCTGAAGACCAGTGCAATAGCCATTGTGAAAGACCATCTCTCCTCATTTCCTACCAAGAAACGAAACGAAAGGGAAATGAGGAGTGCGGCCCGGCTCATACATTCCATTCCATTAATTGTCAGTCTCCTGATAAATAGACAGAATTTTGAGAAGATTGACGATTCGACGACCCCCAAAACCTACTCCCATCTCGATGTCAATCACATTTAATTCAGTATTATCTTTGTCAAGGACACACCTCTAAACCTGGGAGACAGAGTCCATTGAAAAAACTACGCATTTTCAAAGCGGTCTATAAAGATATATCTATCACCTATATTCAAACTAGTATCAAACACTGTCATGTATTTAACCCCACCCACCCCACATTCAGATCTCACCCAACCCCACCACATTCCACCATACACGCACGCACATACACACATGACCACGCGCATGTACACGCAACCACACGCACCTCAAGCACAAGACTGGAGAAAATGCAAATGATCAAATTTTCCCTCATAATTTAAAGGCATGATATGAAAAAGCTGCTAATTTTCGCGTAACAGGTATATTAGTACTCTTAAGCAGTTCGGTTAGTTTGAATACACTAAGTCTCTTACAATAATAGGGTTTGATATGGGTTTTGCGTAGATTAGAATACATTGGGCATATTAGTATAAAATGATATTCATCTTCTATGTCATCTGTACAGAAAGGCCATGTTCTCTCAGCTAAAGGTATTTGTTCTCATCTACCTGTCTCAATATGGAGTTTCTGCTATGAGGTTCTAAGTCTAGTAAGAGCATATCGATGTCTGATATTTTTTACGTTATCTAAAAAACATTTGTAAATTAATGTATCACCAAAGTAAGTGTATAACTTGGTTTTGGTATTTAATCCCAGGTCTCCCCTCCACTCTTGTAAATAAATATCGTACGCCCTTTGATTATATTGTAAGATGAATTAATTTTAGCTCACATTTCTACCCTGTGATAACCAGACGTCATTAAAACCCCTCCTGACTAGCATATCCTGTGATTTGCTCACCCAGTTATTATAATGATTATTTGCCGCCCAATCCCTATATAAAACATCATATACCTTTCTTGCAAGCTTATTTTGCTGACAATCTAATATTTTGAACCAGTATTTCAGCATCCTAATTTCTCTAGTTAGAATCAATGGTTCTCTTCCTATTTCACCGTAGACAAAACTGGTAAATGCATTTTGTTTGACATTAAGTAGCTGCTTACAGAACTTTAAATGACATTTCTCGATATCATGACCTGCATGCCACCCCCATACTTCGCTAGCGTAACATAGAATTGGTAAAATTAATTTGTCGAATAAAGTACAGAGGTGACTGGGCGGTAAATCTATGAATTTATTAGAGTATCTTTTCTGTGAAAATATTGCTTTCTGGGCCTGTTCTGTCAGACACCTTTGTGCTAAGGAAAAAGGACCCGTTGAACTAAAAGATATACCCAGATATTTAAATTCGCTTACCACTTCAATTTCGTTTGATCCATAGTAAGATTTTTCCCCTTGATCTAAACTACTACCACGTCTAAAAATCACTGCGTTAGTGTGTTTACGGTAAGTCGCCAATTCTTACAGCAATCAGATACAATATTTAACCCTTTTTCTATACCTGTAATTGTTTCGGACATTATGAGTATATCATCCGCATATAAAATGTGAAACAATTTAAGCAGTTTATATCTACCTCATCTGCCTCTCCCCTAATAAGTTCCGACTCTAGATCATTTACATACATAGCGAAAAGAAAAGGTAATAATCTCTCTCCTTGACGTACCCAGTGCTGCATTCAAAACTGTCTTCAGATATATCGGAATTTACTCGCACGCATGTCTTTACATTTTTATACATTGACATTATAATATTAATTATGTTACCCCTAACTTCCAATTTTAACAATTTATGCCACAAACAATCATGGACTACATAATCAAAGGCTTTACTAAAAATCCACGAAAAAGCTATAAAATTTCTTCTTGTTTAATACATGCGAGATCAATCCACTTAAGACAAAAATATGGTCTACTGTAGTAAACCCAGCTCTAAAGCCAGCTGAATAAACTCCATTCCTATTTGCCCAATCGTTTAACCTATCGTTTAAAACTTTTGTGAATAATTTTCCTAGAGTACTCAATAGTATAATGCCTCTATAGATGGTCAGCTATTATAATAATAATAATAATAATAATAATAATAATAATAATAATAATAATAATAATAATAATAATAATAATAATAATAGTACATTTTTAGAGCGCTTAATCCATGCACGTTCATAAACAATAAATTAATAAATGCATTGATTATCCCTAAAGTCGAAATATATACACTATGCAATAGAGTATGCGATATTTCTCTTCTTGATAACACCCACGCACGCACGCACGCACGCACGCACGCACGCACGCACGCACGCACGCACGCACGCACGCACATTTTTTATACACTTTCTCGAGGAAGCCGGTAGAAAACGAAAGCTGTAGAGGTCTTGAGGAATGTCCATTTGCGGGCTAAGAGAATACCACTTCCGTGATCATACCGCCGGAACAGCTGGCTCGATAACCGATCCAGTCATTCTAGTGGCAAACCCCAAAAATAGTCCTCTCACAGCCTGCAAACTGACATTCAATTAGTAGATATTTAAATTTTATGAAAGATTTTATACATTATAGGGTTAGAACATTCTAACCGTACGTTCACGCCAGAGAGTCAATGCAAAGCGACGTCATACTAAACTATGTCGTCGCTGCGGATCAACTATCCAGCGCTAACATGACCACGTCGAACTACGCCTGTAAATGATCGAGCGTTCTATCTAGTGTTTCAAACACAAAGCGATGAAGATGAGCATGCATTTCAGTACAGAGCTTAATGATACACAATTTAGCACTTAAGCATTAAAAGTCTTACTGGCTCATCTAAGTCGTCTTATAACAATAGGCAAAGTAGACATGAACACGTGCCTTCAACAGTTTAGCGACTAAAATCGATCAAGAAAATTGCCGTTTTCTCACTGGTACGTCCATTTGCTGACCGATCGAATAATACTTCTGAAGATTTACCACTGCAATGCATTCAAAGGATAAACCCAAAAAGACATCATTCCATCGGTCATCAAGTCGACATTTCTCAATACCATAAAGGAAGCCGTCTTTGACCGGCTTTACCAGTATAGGGTTAACGTAAATTACGTAACTGTTTTGGTCGTTATTGATAAACATAGACGAGTTCCAAGGTAGTGGTGCATCGGAGCAGCCAAATTCATTCGGACGAGCTCCCCAACATACATGTGACCAATCAGGTTATGTCCTGATCCCCGATGAAACACATATATGTACAAAAGCCAGTCTAAACCAATCAAGTCTGCCCGCATGCGCCGCCTCCTTATATTTCTATCATTAACGAATCAGAAATCTAATAATTACATCGTGGACGGAGTATCATACTAGTAAGTACGAAAATAAATAATAATCTTGATTCATTGATCCTCCCTCCCCACACACCCCACCCCACCACACCCTTCACACACATACGGACGCACGCACGCACGCACGCACGCACGTACGTACGTACGTACGTACGCGCGCACGCACACGCGCGCGCACTCAGCCTCATCCAGATCTTCAGAGAAGATGCTCACATTATGTGTTCCCTGCGTACTTCAAAAGCATGGTAAAGAAAGGCTCCTAATTTTCTTAAGATTGTGCCATTTTCTGATTGTAATAATTCTATAAGTTTAAAAACGCTTGGCCTCTTATAGTAATAGGGCTTAAAGAAAGATCTTCTTAAATCATTGTATTTTGGACATATTAGTATAAAATGGTATTCATCCTCTATATCAAGGTTACATAAAGTACAGATTCTCTCAGACAGCGGCGTGGGCGTTGGTCTGTGCCATCTGCCTGTTTCTACATGCAATGTATGGCTTCCCGTTCTAATTCTAATTAATGCTTGTCTGTGTTTAATTATGCTTACCTTTTCTAAATATAATTTATAAGTTAAATCAATACAATAATATTTATAAAGTATTGTTTTCTGACTTGCTTCTACTAGCCCCACCCATTCCTGAGAATAGTTGTCATAAATCCGTTGTTTGTACTGCGTAATAAAGATATTTTTGTTTACATTGCGTCCCTGTAATAGCCACACATCATTAAACCCTCGTCTATATAGCAAATCTCTGAACTGGCTCACCCAGTTCTTAGAGTCATTATTAATACAATCATTACATAAAACATTATACATAATTATAATTAACCTGTTAGACTGACAGTTCAGTATCTTAAACCAGTAATTTACAATTCTAATTTCCCTATTCAAATATAGCGGGGTCCTGCCTAATTCGCCGTACACAAATGAGTTAGGCGTACATTGTTTAATACTTAATTGCTGCTTACAAAATTTATCCACGTCGTGGGCTGTGTGAAATCCCCCGACTTCACAACCATAACATAGAATTGGGAGGATGAGATTATCAAAGAGGGTACACAGGTGGCTTGGTGCTAGACCTGCGAACTTAGAGCAATGTTTCTTTAGAGCAAAAATCGCTTTCCAACCTTGTTCAGCTAGACATTTTTGCGTCAAAGAAAAATTACCTGGTGTGCTAAAGACAATTCCTAAATATTTGAATTCTTTTACAATTTCAATATTCTTCAGTCCATACTTAGATTTAATATTCGAACTTATTTTTCCCCCTCTCCTAAAAACTAGAGCCTTCGTTTTTTCTGCATTAACAGTTAAACGCCACCTGTTACAATACTGAAGTAAAACATCAAGTGCCTTCTGTATGCCAGATAGTGTTTCTGACATAAGAACAATGTCGTCGGCGTATAAAATTAAAATCAATTTCAACAATATTAAATCTATACCTTCAACCCCTCCATTAACCAATTCTTCTTCAAGATCATTGGCATACATGGCAAATAAAAACGGCTATAAAATCTCCCCTTGCCTAGCCCATGTAGAACAACTGAAAGAATCGGAGATGTCTGAGTTTGCCCGCACCCTTGTTTTAAGATCTGTATACATAGACATCATTATGTTAATTATATTCCCTCTAACACCCAACTTTAACAATTTATACCATAAACAATCGTACACAATATAATCGAATGCTTTAGTAAAATCAACGAAAACACAGAATAATTTCTTACTTTTGTTTAAGACATGGGATATGAGCCCACTCATTACAAAAATATGGTCTATTGTACTATAGCCTGCCCTAAAACCGGCTTGGGCCTCGACATATACTTTATGAATTTCTGCCCATTTATTTAATCTGTTATTTAGAACTTTTGTAAAAAGCTTACCTAACGTACTCAACAGGGTAATGATGATGATATCCAATCTATGAGCTGAGCAGAGATACAAAAGTTTTTTCCCCACCCCATTATCCTTACCTATTCTCCCGTTTAAAATTCTTGTACCCGATTCAGTGCAAAAATACAATAGTTTGTGACCATTTTCGTTTACTCTTAACATGTCCTCTGAAAAACGTGGTAAAGTAATATCTTCTTCATAGCTATCCTATAAAGGGACATGTAAGGAATTGTTATCCATAATAAAATCAGGCAATGTTTTCGTCCTGGCATTAAAGTCCCAACAAATTAGAAAACTACAGTTACAATTTTCCGATTATGTTTTACTAACAAAAGATATAAGTCTGTCGAAAACCCCGATTTCTACCTCTCCCGATCTGTAAGAATCAGCTGGTAGTGCATAGCATAGATTAAGATATTAAATCATCATTGAACCCAAAGAAACGTCTTTTCAATTTTAACCAAATTATGCCATCTCCCTCAGTCTTTTCTAAAGTTATACCACCTGATACACACTCTCTTACATACACAAGCAAACCTCCTGAATCACGTTGCCCCTTCTATGTCTCGTCATGTTAAAAATATAATACGTAAAGCCATTTATATTGTAATCGAGTAAATCAGAGCTCCACGCTTCTGTTATTAGTATAGTATCAATTAAATTCAGAAATAACGGGCATTTGGTTTTATCGTGACGTTTACTAATAAGGCCATTTGCGTTCCATGCTGCTATACGCAGCATTCTCTCTAGCATGTCCTATTCATTTTGCGGAGTGTACGGTGTAGTAGGAGCCGCGTGTTTGCATGATGATGGTGCTAGCATTACGTTATTATGTTCGTCTGCTATAACCATGGGCGTGCCACTGGTTCCAGTGTTTGCATGTTCTGAATTTGACGCTGCCGTGCTACAATGTGTTTGCGCTGCATAGATTACATTAGTGTTTAAGATATTTCAGTTGATAGACATAGGAACGTCAACATTGTTTACTGGATTGTTCTTAGTGATGGCGAGAGCTGGGTTGCCGTTAGGCACGGATTGTGAACACACGTTTGCCACTGGTGTGAGTGTTTTTGCCAAGGGTTCAAATGTTTGATGGTTGCCCGAAACCTCCGTATCGATATTAGCTGAATATACAGAGTTATTTAATAGCGAGAAGGCTGATGTGAGCGCAGGTGTTACGGATTCGGTATCTAATGGAGCACTGTCTAAAGAAGTATTTGAAGGAACAGTTACTGTTGGTACGCTGGATACGTTGGATGCAACTCCAGCCACTCCTTGTGACACTAAGTTGCCGTGGCTCATTTGTGCGACCGTGCGGTTATGTTCTACGTATGGTAGACGTACTGCGTTGCTATAATGTATTGGTGGCGTGGTTGTAACTTGCGACGTGGTATGTTTCTCACGGGGACCTGTTGGCATATTATTCACATGATGTTTTACCCAGTTGACATGACATGGTAGTAACGAGGATGGTGCACTGCATCTTTGATCGAAAGGCGGTGATGTGTATCTGTCTACTGCTGATGTGGTGATAGTGGGTCGTCTCACTCTAAGTTGCTGTTCACAAAGATGTGTTGGCGCTGATGTGCAAGTTGACGCAAAATGCCCACGCTCGTTATTAAGGTCACGCTGTCGCTCATTGTGGCGGTTATATAAAATATTGTCCCAGTCTGGAAACATATCCTGGATTACTTCAGTGCCAACAACGAGTTTAGCTGGAAATTTGAGAGAAGCCATTTTGCCACACTGCTTGGCCCGCTTTAACTCGGGCCACAATTCGTTGCGCGCCTCAATTATCTGATTAGGGTAGTCTCGACTAATTGAAAATGCTATGCCTCTTAGTTTTGATGCAGCGCGGAAGATGGAATCTATATTAACGCAGTGTCTGAACAGCGCGATTAGTGGGCTTGGTTTCCCCCCCCCCCCCCCCCCTTAAATACGGCCCTGCGCCCACGGAATACTCCGGGGGAGGAGCGGCCGACTTCGAATTTTATTACAGCAGACGTATTAATTGCTGGAAGGCAATTCAGTAGTTACGTATAAATTAGTTTATTTACAGACGCTGCAAGACCTCTTTATGGGACTTACACAATCAGTAATTTTCTTGTTGCTTGAAACAACTCGAAGGACCCAGTTGACCATGGCGATCATAATATGAATCATGACATATGAACTTGACAGATAGACCCAACCGAATGCGCGACACATAAATATAACTTTGGCCGAAATATGAAACTAGATCAGGCTGGCTGATCTGATCGGCTGCATCTAAAGTCATGACTGGAAGACGGTATATAAATGGCCTAACTTTGTATAACCCACAAAGGTGTGTATAAATCGCCTAACTTTGTATCACCCACAAAGGCGTGTATAAATCGCCTAACTTTGTATCACCCACAAAGGCGTGAACATTGATGAATCTTCTGATGATAACAAGCATAATCAACCACGTGACGTTTAGAATGACATCATAATGCATGACGTCATTATGACATCATGAATGACGTTGATAAGTACGTCACGAACACATATTTGCTGACGGACTATGCGTTGTTGTACGAATTGAATGTCTTTACTTTGTAATAAATATTCTGTTGAATTTTTTGTAACTAATTTGACTGAGCACCCAGTCAAATTAGTTACAAAATATTAAACAGCTTACCTGTATAGTTTTTCAGGAAATTGATAGTTAGGGCATTCGGGTATCGATCAATCCAAACACGGCGAGGTGTGGGTGGAGCTTAGCTAGAGGTGGGCTGGGCCGAGCTAAAACAAGAAGGATCCATTGACTGACGACGCCGGACTTATGAAACTAAGATGATGTTCATTCCTGCTGTAATTTCTGCATAATGAAAGTTCTATGAATTATAGGAATTATTTCACGGTATTTGATCCGAGGTCCTAAGGTTTACTGTAAACACATACTCCACATCCACCCAGTCATACTGGTGTATAGGGCCGGCGAAGGCACTATACGGTATCCATCTATTGCGACCTGTATGGATCACGCGGAATCGATACCGCGTGTTGTATTACGTCCAATGAAATAATCAATAAAATAATCAACTGAATCCATATAGATTATAATAAGATCATATTATCAATCTATAATTTACCCAAACCATATGCATAATAATGTTACATAAGTGTCCATATCGAATACGATATCCCAGCCGCTTTTGTAATTGACATGAAGCGATTCATTGCAGAACTGCAAGACTGAATACGGATCTTCTATTATATTGTAGCGGAGACCGGGTCTAAACGTTTTGAGGATGACATAAGATAAGACGTTTATGTAAGCGTTTTATATATCCTATTAAATGTGCATATTCACAGCGGACTGGTGCAAAATTAAATTGTTAAAATTATACACATTTAGGGGCTTAAATTGTGTGCATTGATGTAATGAAACGAAATAACTATTAGCATATGATGATTTCATTAGGTATAAATTAATATAATTTTTTAAGTTGTCAAAATTGAATTAGAGGCACGAGTCCCTAATTCAAATTCACAACTAAACATACACAATTTATTTATATGAAATGAAATTATCATATGTTAATATTTATTTCGTTTCATTGCATTGAGGTACACAATTTAAGCCTCTAAAAGTACACAATTTTAACAATTTTATTTTCAACAATTCTGCTGTGAATATTTAATGACTCGTATGGGAAAATACAATAGTTACGTATGATCTCACAATCATGCGATAGCGATAGTCGTCACACTATTATGTGTAAGTTAGATTCCGATGATAAAGAAGAGTGGATGTAAGAAGTGTATTCGGGTAAAGATAGTGAATACTTCATCGATAGGAACAATGTGCCTAGAATAGTGTAACAGCATAAATTTGCATTCAGGTTCGCATTTGGACTGTAGAGAGTTTTTGCACAGGACTCTAGTCGGACGGAAAGATTTCGTTGGAGTGTCAGCCATGTTGTTTATCAAGTCAACGTAATGAATTCAGAGTTGTTTTTGACGACGCGCAGATGGCTATAGTTTGTTTAGAGTGTTCCATTGAGTTGTATATATTCGTCACGTATGCCATTATTGGGCATGTACATGTTGTATATAAAACATTTATGAACGTCATACCTCAACCGCAGAAATAGAGACACGAAAACCGGTTCCGGCAGTTCAGACTGCAGGGCGCTGCTTCATCAACGGCGGATCTGGATTTGTGACTGGCTTGCTCACACTGGAATCGAGTCCGGGTGAGTTTTTATCTAACTCTGTTTGATTGCACGATTATTGATTTGAGTGACCACGATCGATTATTTAAGAATAATCGCCATTACTCGATTAATCAGCCTGAGTAAAAATTTTCCATACATAACAAAAAAGCATAGCAATGAGTAAAGCTACAATGGTGTTTAGAAATGTCCATTTGCAGGTCAAGAAAAGACTATTTTGGAAAATGTATCACTGAATGCCTGGCTCGATCCTCGAGCCAGTCACTCCAGCAATACATTTTCAAAAACAGTCTTCTCCTGCCTTCATTGAGCAAAATATCAATTTTATTGACGTATCGCATTCAGGGGCGCCGGAAATTAATTTGAGAGGCGGGGGCGGGTTCTACAAAAAGGGCACGTCGGATGGCATTATCTGGAGGAAGATATTAAATGGGCGTCCCACCTCTCATAGAAGGGTGTTCGTGAATACCCACTCACCTAACCAACACAAGAAAAAACATTGAATGGTGCAGGCTCTAAGAACAGATTTCTTGCATTCTGAGTTCCCTATGATTACGTATACATGCTAGAGCAATGTTAAGCGAAGAACGTATGTATTCTTTAGTCAATTGAACCTATTCCCAATTCACATTGTGAGCGAGCGGGCGGACGGGCTGCTGTGTTAGGCATTCGTGCACATGTCTGCACGTTGGACCTGCGCAGTTTGCCTTGAAAAATATTTGATTGGACCTTAGTTCCTAATTATATTTGCTAAATTGTGGCCCAATTCCTTCAGCGGGATTCAGAGGAAACGTGTTTTCTTGTGAAAATTAGGTTATCCAAGACAAATCTACCAATCAAGTTGAACATGTGAGCAAGGTTTGTTCAGCCATTGCCTTGGATGAAGACCATGAAGTGTCTTGAGTTTCATGTCAAGCAGTTTCACAGGTCTTTAAATATAATTTCTTAAATAGTCCAAAACCCAAGATGTCCACCAACTAAATAGACCAAACAGCTTCCCGGAATTAACCCTGGTTCTGACCCTATGGATCTTTCCTGACCAGCAGTTATTAAGGAGTCGCTTAAAGAATACAATGGGCCGATGCTGGATGAATAGACAGATGAGGTAGCAACACTGTTATTCAACATAATATTCAACAGCTTGTGCGATTGGAAGAAACAATTTAAATTATGATTTCGCAGCCTCTTACTTAGCCATATTGTCCTCGGGGTGTCGGAGGGGCAGTTGACTATGGCTATTTAAAAGAGGCCTTCAAATGGCTTGACATGAGTGAACATGTGTTTCACGACCATACGAGTTGGTAGTGAGGGGTGGTTGTGTGGGGGGGGGGGGGCTCATAATCATATAAAGAGTACAGCATTAACAAATCCAAGACGATGACATTTATTACTTAGAGATGTAGGAGATATAGGAGATGGCTTCTAAGTGCATCTAATTTTTACATCATTCAGAGGGAGGCCCCAGACCCCTCCCATTCTGTATAATTGGTAGGGGCGACAATAAATCTTAGACCCATTCCTCAAATACCCCATCGACTTCCACTTCGGCCATGTGTATATACATTTTTTCTAACTTTGCATATGCTTCATGCGTCAATTAAAATTTTAATTTTGAGAGTTGTTAATTTTAATATCGCTTGTTATAGTGTTTCCACAATGCAGCACCCAGCCGCACATCATCGCGTATATATTCTATTCTATCCACTACGCAAGGCATGAACGGAGCATGGACCGGTATCACTTCAAAGTTAGAATAGCCTATGACTGTGATTCTTACCTTCACTTGCGAAGCTATATAAAACGTTTACAGATATAAGAAAAATAGTCAATATGCAACTGCCACTACATAAATAGCATTTGCATTGATGATTTGAAATTCGCTAAGTTCGCTCAGTCACGAGTTTCTATGGTTATCATCAGTCTGCACGACGTAAGAATAGATATATCCGGCCTAGTAGCACTTCCGCATTACTTTATGGACTTGTGTTAATGCTAAAACACCTGAGCTTTAATACAACTGCTCAATCTGCTCTGAATATTCTAAAAATCTAAAAGTCCTAAAGTAGTTTACTATGTTTTCGCATAGAAATGGGTAACAGGCACATCAGTCCCCGTTGCCCCCCCCCCCGGCCAAATGGCAACGGGGGCAGCTGCCCCCGTGCTTCCGGCGCCCCTGATCGCATTAAAGAGTAGGTAAAAGGTAGGTTTTGAAATATTTACGCAGTAGAATTTTTTCACGATCATTCACTTATTTAATTTTTAATTACATAAATTCACAATTTAAAAAAATAATCGGGATTTTCGATGTAATCACGTAATTGAGCGAGCCTAGGCTACAGTAATTTAATGACGGAACACGGGATGAATGACTCAACATTTCTTCTTTAAGCTTTTATGAATGGATCCCGGTGCCTATTTGAAGCATTGACCAATTACGATTTGTTCAATTTTAAATGTTTCACCAACGAGCCAATGATACAATTTCTTGTTGTGTGATTCCAGCATCCTGTCACATGAATAACACGTGACACAAATGTCTTCGGAGGATTGGTTAAACCCAGAAAAATTCAGTACAGCTCCCAAATAACCATCGGACATATGACGGCTGTGTCGATGAGTCGGCGAATGCTAACAAAATATTAAACACGTCTAATCTTTAAAACCCAGTCCTCGACTAGCCGCTAACTGTCGCCAGCTGATCGTATACTCGCTAACATATAACTATACGACTTCTTAGAACTGGTCTGATCGTTATATAAGAGGCACGCGTTATCCTCCTCTTCACGCGCAATGACATCGTAGGAGAGTATTACTATTGCAACAACTTCATTGAGAAAACTTATTCACAAACGGGTCTTATCATGCTATACACCGTTGGGTCCGTACGGTAGAAAAAACTTTAATAATATAGGAAATTCTTCTACGAGATGTCCGGCCACTTCATTGTATTAAAATTAAACATTGCTCAATATTGTCGTTGAGTGAGATAACCTTCGCATTTAAGGGAGTCGCCTACTATTCCACCAGTGCTACAACCGGTTAATTTTTGCCAGCGTGCTCGAGTGGCTACTCTCCAGGTGTGTTTAGGCGAACACCTTCGCACCTCCCCTAGAGTAAATAATCTACCGGCGAGTAGACGAGGGTACATTTAACACGTGTTTAAATTGCAATGATTTCAATACACCCACGTGACTTACTCGACTTACCCTGCTTCGTAAGTCGGTATCCTCGAGTAGGTACACTAGCCGCTAAGGCGCTATTCTAGTAACGCGAGTAGCTACTCTACTAGGGGTCTAAACTCACTATCCGTGACATGTTCCTTAGCAGCAGATGACCTGCCCCTGGCCACATAGATGGGAGGACATGCTATAATAATGATACATGCCATTGTCATAAACTATGGATACCCACATAACAGAACCACTCGTCCGACTGTGGGGAAACACAACTATAGCCGTCACTTTCCTGCTTGCTCGCCATGCAAAGAAGTTATAAATGTAACATTTTATGAAGCCGATTCTGATTGCTTCTAAGGCCACACTATAAATAAGTGTAAATGCATCTCGGTGAAGAAAACATTCAATCAAAGCAAAGCTCTATATTTCAGATTGTTTGTATTTGCATAACTCCAGTAACTGTATAAGCGCAGAACCATCAACACATTTTCGTCATGAATTCTAGATAGAGTAATTTAATCTAGGAATTAAGCTGGATGAATATTTTAAGAAATTATTTGTGACATAGGAAGCACTAGCTTCAGTTGAACTGCTTACAAACTAATTATCACAGGGGGTTGTTAATGGCACCCTGTAATAGACACCATCGTCATGCATTTAGAATGAAATGTATAAAAAAGTAAAGAAAATCTTATATAATCGCGATAGTTTATGCAGAGCCCACACAATCAGCGAGATTACGTTAAAAGTGTATGATACTCTTGTCGTTTATGCAAAGAATTCATGGTGATATACATGCATTGATTTCATTTGGGTGTATGTGATGTCCACGATCAAAGGATATTACAAATCTCATGTATTTATTAATCGTGCATCGTTTAATAAGCTACAGAAGCATTGACCACCACGCTATGGGTGAGTACAGAGGCTGCGGCAGACTATCATCCGTTTTACACATTGCCATAATCATATTAGGAAAGTCAATGATCGAACAACATTAACATAGCGCCGATAAAATGGCAACAAAAATTCTGTCGGCTATTATACGATGTCTAAGCGATGTTATGTAACATGCAATAGATCGGCCAAAATATGACAAGGAAAAGATACGATTTTGATTTTATTTAATCGCACACTTGCGTATCGTACATATCGTTGTTTTGTAAGGGCCTGCATCGCCAATACATCGATCGATGCATCGAAAGTTATGTTGTCCATATATCAAGGAAACATTCCTGAAACCATGTGATAAACTGATGTATTTGTTTTTATGTTGAGACGTTTATTCATATGATTTAGAAAATCCAGTTTAATTAGCAATCAGGGAATTGGAGTCGCTGAACATTGCGACATTTTACATCTTCTTTCAGTGTTTCGACCAGTTGAAGGAGCATACTGAAGAATGGTTCAAATACTATTTTCCTAGCTGTATAGCAACAGTATCACCTACAAAGAATCAGACGACGCACATAACCTATTGCGGTGTTTTAGCGTCCACGGAAGCTGTCATGTGATAAAAGCGAATCGACTTTGCAATTTAGACCCCAAATTATCCAATAAAATTGTTATCACAGTGTTTATCGCCGAGCATTTGTTTCATCCAATTACTTCTTTGAGCAAAGTGTTCAAGGATTAAGCAATACAGCAGGAGTATTCTAATAAGGTTTTACCATTATGCCATGTGTGGTGGCAATGTTCTTAGCTTGAAGTATAATAAAGCCTTTATCGCTTGCAATAAAGAAAACACCACTATCATGGTCTGCTTCTATTGAACTGTTATGTCTGTCTCAGATGATCCGACAAGGGGTTACTAAAATAGATAATCGTTAAAGACAGATGGTCACTAAACACCAATTGTCACTAAAGACAGATGATCACTAAACACTGGATGTTAATAAAGACAGATGGCCACAGAAGACAGCGGGGCACTAGAGACAGATGACCATTAAAGACATGTTGTCACTAAACACATGTGGCCATTTAAGGCAGGTGATCATTAAAGAATGTGTTCACTGAAGACAGGTGATCACTAAAGACAGATGGTCACTAAAGTCAGATGGTCGCCAACTGTTGGAGATCACTAAAGAAAGGTGGTCACTCAATGAGTAGGTAATTCTTACTCCGATATTCAGAAGGTAGCAACTGAAAGTCTATTTCTGGAAATTGGAAATTGTCACAGCTAGATCCGTCATTCATCTTGCATTTTGATCGTGACGTCAGCGTAAATGTGCGGTACAACAGCTACAACCCACCACCATGTTCCCATATGCCTGTTCCTACACATACAGATTAAAAACGGTTGTTGATTAAGGCAGCGGCAAATTTCGCTCAAATTCGTTTCAGATTATATAACACGATTTCTATATTGCTACTAAAAAGCCAGCGTTTGAAAGTTTCTTTCGAATGATTTTGGATAATAGCTATCGTCAATCAATACAAATCTAATTGATTATTCTAATTTTCACAGCTCAAACACACATACATACTACGTGGCTGTTACTTTCTGGCGAAACGTTGATGGAATGGGATAAAGTTCAATGTGGGTCAGTAAGAGATTCATCATCTGTTGTCACAAACGCGAGCATGGGAAGAATATTAATGCTGGTCTAGGGTAATAAACTTACCCGAAACTATCGAACCGTATTCCTTCTACACGTGAATTGTGGACCACCACACCACATCTATTCACGGTAGCAGACGTGTTATTCCCGAAGCGTTATTATGAATAGAGAGAAGAAGTAGTGAGTGTGCCAAAATCTATTCGAACTATGAAGTGATATGACTTCAGTCCTGAATATTGACACATGTAATTCACTAATAGGATTAAGATCATTGGTAAGTTTTACGACAGTTGCCTTTCAAGAGCAGCCACCTGTGCATAGCTATAGAAACACGTGCTTGGTAATTACGTTTTTCTGTGCAGATATTTCTTACTAGAAACACAGACCATGTAAATGCGAGTGGTGGGCACAAGTCGCACCCAATATCATATATCAGTTTAGGTCCTTAGTAGAGTAACGACTCAACTTAGCGCCTAGCTGGCTAGAGTTTGCACTCGTGTGGTTACAATTGTCAACCCGGCTATATTAGTCAGGGTTTGATGAGGAGTCCACTTCTTGTTATTGAAATAAATTTAATTTAAACTTGTGGTACATCTATCGGAAGGTAAGGCATCTACCCGACAGTAACTAAGAGATCTCAGTGTCCCCAGCTAGTTCCAGTCGTATTTCAGTGTCCCTGGTTAGGTCCTCTTATATCTCTTATATCTCAATGTACAGGGATAGTTCCCGTTCTTCTTAGCGTCCTTGAGCAGTTCCTGTCATATCCCCATGTCCTCGGGTAGGTAGATTCAGCCACAAAATACTAATTAGGTCGTTCTCCTATCTTGCCTCGTAAGCTAAGTAAAAAGCTCAGAAATAGGATTTGACGGCTAATATATTGTTAGCTTCTTCTCCATGCGTACAAATTGCATTATGCAATCAAATGTCAGTTTGCAACCATTATCATTCTGAAAGCGAACAAAACTGATTTCTCGTGATCTAGATAGTAAACTCGCTGGTTATATTGACGAAAACTATTTACCTGAATGTTAATACTGTCTCGAACAGCAACGATATTCAGCAAAAACCGTTTTCAAAATAATCACGATGCGCAAGACTCAAGTATAATATCCTAAACAACATGAATTGTTTATTGGATGGTGTTAAATGAATAGTCGTGGCCTGACAGGATAATGAGAAGAGGCCTTTCAAATGCTGACATCATTTGGTTCTGGCCTGATAAGGAAATGTTTGCTAATTACATCCGAAGAACTGCCCGACAAGTATTCTGGTTGTTGGCGACACATATATTAATCCTGTCTGTATTCAGAAGCCAAACATTTCCTCTAATCTTCTCTTCGACAAGGAAATGACATAGACCGATTTGTTTTATGAATTCTATCGAATAAAGCGGGGTGATTCACCCATTATCGTCGACATCATTATTACCCATGCTGTAACGCGGCTATTATCGGCCTCGGCTTCCTCCTCCTCCTCTCTTCCTCATCCCTCCTACTCCTCCTCTGCCCCTCCTCACCATCCTCCTCCTCATTCTCCTCCTCTTCGCACTTACCCTTATCATTTCTCCGCAGCATTAGCTACAAATCCAAGAGAAACGTCAGAAAGAGCAACAGTAAGAATCGTGCCGCAACAACAGCATTTATAGCGCAAGAGCAGCATTTGTAGTAACAACACAAATAGCAACAGAATCAACAACAACAGCAACAAAAATAAACGGTAAGTAACAGAAGCAACAACAACAACAACAACACTTACAGCACAAAATGTCACATTGGAAAGAAGGAGAGAAATAGCAACAGAAGCGACAACAACAACACCAATAGCAACAACAATAAACAGGAAGTAACAGCAACAACAACACGTATAGCGCAAAATGTCACATTGGAAAGAAGAACAGAAATAGCATCAGAGGCAACAACAACAACATCACCAATAGCAACAACAATAAACAGGAAGTAATAGCAACAACAACACTTATAGCACAAAACGTTGCATTGGAAGCAAAAAAACAGGAACCGAGACAAAACCAGCACTAATAGAATCAAACGGGAAATAACAGCAGGCGAAACACTTATAGCGCAAATTGGCACATTGTTAGCAACAACAGAAATAGCAACAGCAATATGAGAAGCACCATTAAGATTTGAAAATGTTTCTTGAGTTGCATCTCTCGTTACATTGTAAATATGCCTCTGTTACAGTTGGTTGGAGAGTGCACGCTCCGGTTAACGTTATGTAGCTGATGCATGTTGGGTATGTCTCACGACGCCTAATGTAGATCGTCTTAAGAAGGTACACCGCTACAGCAACATGCATGTGTTGTTTGGATTACGCCTGCAATGTATTTTGTTGCGGAATTCGTTACCATAGTTAACCATTTGTTTGACCATGGCGCATCAAAGGAAAGTTTAATGTAACCTATTTATGTAATACGGGTAGACTATAATCTACAAACAAATTTGGTCGTTTTCGGTTAAGGTGTAACAAAGTTCACTTTTACGAATTATTTATAAACTAAAGTGAAAATATTCTGCTCCATCAGAAATTTATTGATAAAGTATTCCACATCAGATTTTGTAATTTTGCGTGCCTTTCTCATGATGATTTTGAATTCGGTTAACGCTTCTACGAAGAGATGAGGGGCGCAGGAGTGGACAGGGCTATCGCGTGGACGATAGGATTGTCCAGTTCATGAGCATGATTCTATTCTTGTGAAGAGTTGACTAAATGAATTTTGATGAAATAAATAAGCATTGCAACTTTGAAAATGTAATTATCGCATTTTGGCACTCACACGAGAACATACAAATTCAAAATCTCGTTAAGTAATTCAACTCTTTGCTTAGTGCTGGTCTGGCTTGTTAGTAAGTTGAACATAGAAATTTTCAATTAGTCTCTTAGGAATATTATTTAGATTGTGTATTTCAAATACACGCAGTGAGCTTTGTTTTAAAGTAACTAACGTTGCCAGAAATTTATTTGTTTGTATTCAGTTAAATTATTATTATTATTATTATTATTATTATTATTATTATTATTATTATTATTATTATTATTATTATTATTATTATTTAATAAAAGACAGCCGTTCGGTTGACGCTATAAAGTCATCATCAAATTTTCGAGTTAGTTAAGAAACGTTGGTGAAATCATCTTCATCGCGAATCTGCGTATCTTCTGATAAGTTAGACCCAAAGATTCAGGAAATAATCGTCTTCCAAGACAGCGAGCCGGATCTAACTTCAAACATAATCATTTGTCATCATCATCTTGTGACGTCATAATCTAGATCCAAAATTTACAGTGGTGTCTCTTTGATCCAAGATACATTTCTTAAATTATTTCTTAGAAGACCAGCATCATCAGATCTTTCAAGATCTTTCAAGAGGGAAGTTGCTAAGGAAACGGTTTAAGAGGATATCAAATTGTGAGTACGTAACTATATGTTATGTCGAAAAACAGATCTGTAATTTTCACGCCAGCAACATCGCCAACAACACCCACACTGCGCTCGCAACAACACGAAATTGACAACTTATCATGTGCCATCATTGATTATTTGCATTCGGTTACCAGCAATCACAGCCCTATTAATTCTACCATTCACAAAAGGTTCAAAGCAGACAGGTTGGTTAAAGTAACCTACGAGATACCGAACAGCACAGATGGTCACAAACGCACCAACGTCAAACAGCGTAACGTTCAGTTCTTCCTGTGCAAATAATCAATCCATGGTAGTAGTAGGTGAGCGAGCTAATTCGATCACACATTTGGTCAACAAAGTTTGCCTAGTTTGAAAACCCTAGTATGCCCTGAAAATTCAGCCTGGAGGGAGTTTTAAATCAATTTTTGAACTTGAATATCGGAACCAACATGCCGACTGAAGCAGAAGAACTTTTGCATGTTTTGAACAACATCACAAGGGAACTGCAAAATAGTGTAGCACTATTTAATAATCAATCTTCAAGTCGAGAGGATGACTGGGTGCACAGAGAACATTTGCAAAATCTGGGGATGCCGCTTATATTGCATCATGGACGATGACCTGACAATTGCATAAGGAGGTGGAACAGTTTCTGTCTTCCCAACAAGACCGCAATGCAACAGCATGGAATGATATACATGAATTCATCGTCAAAACATTCGTATCGGCAAATGAGGGAGAACATCTCATGTGCGAACTTGAGAATATTCAGCAAAAATGTAATGAGAACAACAACAATGTGTTCAGCCGCCGCTTCGACTATATGGTGAAGAAAGCCTACGGAGAAGACAACACTGATAGCTGACACATCATCCTGCGTGTGTACATGCGAGCACTAAATGATATACAGTTAGCTAGGCATGTAGTTTTTAAGAAACATGAAACTTTGGAAGCCACCATTGCGTTCACAGAGGAGAATGGCACATGAACGATTTGTTAGATGCAATGAACATTGTGCCTAACAGCCGGTGTGAAGTGCCGATGGAAATTGACACCGTGAACCGCCCTGAAAAGACAGTCTATCAACTAATTCGAGAATCAGAGGCCTGCATGAGTGAGCGATCGGATAAACTATTAGACTCTGTGTTTAAAGCAATGAAAGGCCTTCAAGCCAAAACATTAAATGTAGTAAAGCATCAACAAAACGTGAACTGTGAGGCCAACCTTATGTTACCACATATCGGTAAAAGAATGCCAATGCAACAACCAACGTGCTATGAGTGTGGTGACATCAGCCACAAATGCAATGAGTGTTTGAGCAACAAATCACCACAACCTCGACAATCGAAATGCAAGGTAAATGAGTGCTATTATTGCGGTAAGGCAGAAAAAGAACGACAAACGATTGCAACAGCAACCGACAACACATGCATCACAACAGCCACAGAAGCAACAGAATGTGCCACGACAAAACAAACCCTGACCAATGGTAACATGTTGGGGATGTAATGCAGTAGGACACTACCAGTCTCAGTGTCCAAATGGACGAAGCACTGACGACCGACACCATGAACGCATGGAGGTCGATGAGGCAGAGTATCGCATGAACTATTCGACGGATCTGCATCACACAAGTTATGCTGAACTCACACGTGGTGGACGTCATGATGAGCAAGGGGCCATGGCTGAGCCTCTCTACCCAACGAATCTGGGAAATGTCAATGGAGGGAATGGACGATGGACTGGTTCCTGGTCCAACTCGTATTAGATTCACATGGTCATGATGTTGATACTGGTAGGTGTCATATTGATATATTGATAGATACTGGTGCCAGTACATCGCTCATTAGGTATGACATTTGGAAGAGTCTGCTAGGCAGTAGGGCATTGAAAAATCCCTGTAATCTGCTGGCTGTAAATGGTTCCCCAATTGAAGTATTGGGTGAAACAGATGTCAAATTTACTGATGCCAGCCATATCCCTGGTGTAATTGTGCATCAAATGCGTCATGATGGATTACTAGGGGCAGATTCTCTGCACTTGGTTGGCGCAGTAATTGATTATGTAAAAGGGGAAAGGAAATGGTTTGATAAAATTTATAAATTGCATTTTCCTTTCAGGCACCAGTCAGAATATCACATCGAAGCCAGTTTCACGGAGCTGACTGGGTATAAGGTTGTTGACCAAGTTCTGAATGAATTTGCCGACAATTTTGACACACCGTCAAACACTTTGGGGAAGAAGCCCTTTGTAGAATGCACTATTCCCACTACATATGCTCCCAGTAGACAGCGACCATACTGCATGCTATTAATGAAAGCACATATAGTTGAGGATCAGATCAAAGAAATGTTAGAAGCTGGTGTGATAAGACCATCTTCTCCACCTTGGATGTCACCTATCACTCCGGTCCTTAAGAAGGGACAACCTGCTTCTGCATAGACTATTGTTGTCTTAATGAAGCGGTACCCTGTGATAATTACCCATTACCAAACATTTCAGATATTTTTGATGGCATGCAAGGTGCAAAGTTGTTTTCTACGATGGACTTGAAGTCTGGATTCCAATGGCTAAACAAGACATCGAGAAAATGGCTTTCATTTGTGCTTTTGGGCAGTATGAATGGCTGCGCATGTCATTTGGTTTTAGGAACTCAGGGGCCGTATTTCAAAGGGCGATGAACTCTGTTTTTCAAGGCTATTGGGGGAGATTCATGAATGTCTTTGTCGATGATGTTGTTGTGTTCTCAAGATCACATGAAGAACATGCTCATCACGTTCGTTTAGTAATGTCGAGATTGCGTGAGTATAATTTACAATCGAAGCATAAAAAGTGTGATTTTGCTAAAGACTCCTTCGATTTGTTAGGTTACCATGTTTCAGCTCAGGGTATTTCACCCCAGAAGCAGAAGGTGGAAGCCATCTGAGGAATGGCCACCCCAAAAGATGTAGCCAAAGTTAAGAGTATCTTAGGTGCGACTGGCTATTACAGGTCGTGCATCCAAGATTATGCAAAAATAGCCAGACCACTAGTTGAATTGACTAAGAAATACAGTTGATTCGAGGTAAGAACCAGGAGCTGACATTTAATAAGTTGAAAGACTTGCTATGCAGCGAAACTGTCCTAACCTACCCCGATCTTAGTAATCCATACCGACTTTATACTGATGCTCCTTCATATGCTATAGGTGCTATCTTAGCCCAAGAGGATGATAATGGTGTCGAGAGGGTATACAGTACGTAAGCAGTACATTGAAGGACAGTCAGTTAAACTGGCTGGTCATCGAGAAAGAGGCTTTTGCAGTTGAATATGCTCTTAAGAAATTAAGACCATACCGCTTTGATGCAGAAATTATTGTTTATACCAATCACAAGCCGCTTAAAAGTCTTTGTAGGCGAGGTTCAAAACACTAAAGTTCAATGCTGACTGTCCTAATTGCTGAATATATTTGCAAAATTGACTATATAAAGGACTCACATAATATTCGGGCCGACATGCTATCTCGCTTGCGATAGCCAGTGGAAGCTGCAACATTCGATACTGGAGATTACATCATCCCGGAGGTTGAAGACGGAATTTTATCTTACATTCCATTGGAAGCTTATAATAGTTTGTACAAGGAAATATGTGTGGAACAACTTTCTGAATTTCCGGAAATGTTCAGAGAATTGCCTGAGGACCATACTGTGCACAAATGGTGCATTGTATAGTACTCAAGCACCTTCTGCATTAGATGCCGATATCCCAGATTGGTATTGCCCACTAGGTACCGTAAACAAGTACTCAAGCAGGCACACAAGAGAACAGGTCATCACAGCCTACAGAAAACCTTGTGTTTAGTTAGGGATGCATTTCTTTGGCCATCCTTATGGAAACATGTAATCTAAATGTTAGACCATTGCTCAACATGCCAGCTAAACCGACCTGTTACCACATGTCCTAAGTATACTGAGATGTCTTTGGCCAAGTATCTGGGACAGATTATTGGCATGGACCTGATAGGACCATTTATTGAGTCCTTAAGAGGTAACCATTACAGTATGACCATAGTAGACCATTGTTCTGTGTGGGCTGAGGCCTAGCCCATTCCTTCGAAGAAAGCCAACTAAATTAACGACAAGTTCTTTAATAAGTACTGTGTATGGCACGGTATTACCAAAATTCTTATCACTGATCAAGGTGGAGAATTCAATGCAAAGGAACTCAAAGGCCTGTATAGGGACTATGGTCTCGACCATAGAAGAACAAGCCCATACCACGCTCAGACCTATGGTAGAACCGTACATTTTAACCATAAAATGAAAGAACTAATTCAGAAAGGCATTAACAATCAGGCCAGGGCTTGGGAAGATGAATTAGGCACTGCCCTTATGGCCTATAGAAATACCTGGTGCGCCACTACAGGATTCACACCTTTCTTACATATGGCAGACGAGGTAGATTGCCCATGGCTTCTCACATTGATTGGTAGGTAGGATCATCCCGACAATACTACTACCAGGGGCTGAACGCCCATTTACGCCCATTTAGAGACAAGCCTCCACAGTGATATACACCACCGATCGCCATCAACTACACGGCCGGCCTCTCTCTCTATTCTGTGTAGGCTCAGACAAACACATAGTCTTTGCCAGAGTCGCATCAGGCACTGCCTTGTGATCAACCCCACATACATCTGAACGCCCATTTAGAGACAAGCATCCACTATCACATCGACACGACGCCCCCCCCCCACAGGTACTGATCGCCAGCACCACACATAATAGGGTCTGAACGCCCATTTAGAGACAGGCATCCACAGGGATATACACCCCCACAGGTACAGATCGCCAGGACCACACATAATAGGATCTGAACGCCCATTTAGAGACAGGCATCCACAGGGATATACACCCCCCACAGGTACAGATCGCCAGGACCACACGTAATAGGGTCTGAATGCCCATTTAGAGACAGGCATACACAGGGATATACACCACCCACAGGTACTGATCACCACACATAAGAGGGTCTGAACGCCCATTTAGAGACAGGCATCCACAGGGATATACACCGCCATCCCTATATAGTACAGCTTAAATGTTTGGCGGACAAGATGGCCGTGAGCGCTATAGCAATGTACGGTAGCCAAGGGCCTGCGACTCCGAAGAACGTACCTACTCCTGAGGCGATGGCTGGTATGGCTTCAGAAATCTTCTCCACCCCAGCATTGGTGGCGATCTTGCGGACCGTCTCGCCAGGCTTCATTGTAAACAGAGTGATCAGAGCCCCAACTGCTGCCAACGGACTGATAGAACCTTTTACGTCAGTGTGATAGATTCCTTTCACTCTGTGTACTAGCTTGCAGGATTCAGGCACGGTCTCCACTGCATCATCATACTCACCCGCGGTCTCCGCTACATCGTAGTCGTCTGCATCATAATCATCCTCCTCATCATAGTCCTCCTCATAGTCCTCGTCATCTACATCCTCGACTGGATCAGCCTCTGGTTCATACATCGCTCTGGAGATCCGTCGCTGGGGCAGTTAGATAGTAGCTTTAAGCTGTAGTCTATAGCATGGCCTCTGCAATCTTGAATGCGGCCGTGTTTGCCTTAGCGAACTGGAGACTCAGCTTCGCCGACATGAAGGCGGCAGAGGCCGAGTGTGAGCGTCATAACTAGCTGATGGAGAAGCTGTCTAAGGAGAAGTTTGAGTACAGCAAAGCACTCGAGCATATGTGCCGGAGGGAGATACGCCGACGACAACTCCGAGCTCAGGCCAACCAGAGCCTCAAAGAGGCATTTGAGAGTTTCGATGAGTACTACGAGGCTGTAGAGATATCTGAGCCAACACTCGACTATGAAGCATCGACAGGTCAGAAGACAGCAGAGCTTATAGTAGTGGTGGCAGCTGCAGCGGTGGCGACAGGAGTCGTGCTCCACGCATGCTCAAGCTGAATACCTGATGTGTTCGACACGCATAACTTAGCATAGCCAAAGTAAAGTACCGTCACACCTAATGAGCGAGTCCCAGCTATGAGAGTTCCGATGTTGAAGCTGAGCTGGTTGCCCTGATTAGGTGGGATGTCCCTGCTCCCGAGGTGGTGACAGCACTTGAGTGCCGACTCAAGGTCGTCGCTTCCACAGAAGTGCATATGACTTAGTTTTCTGTCTGTAGAGTTGGCAATCAGCCAGCTCGCATACCTCACCAAGAACATTGGTCCCAGCAACCACAAGCTTGAAGTCGTCTAGCTTATCCACCTGCTGGATTGGCTCCTCCCTTCTGAACCAGGACCGCAATAGCGACACAGTCCGATGCACCACGATGCAATGTCAGCTCTACCCGTTGGTTAGCTGTGGCATGTACCTCCTGGTGTTCTCGCTCCACATGCACGATCCGCTGTTTGGAACCCGTTTGCTTCAACTCCTGGTCATTCTCGTCATGCCAGACATGAAGTCTTTGAGCATTCATCGTGGCATCTGCGAGCTGCTCAGTGTACACCCGGAGGAACAGCCTATCCTGCATGGTAGCCGGATTCATGTGTGTGTTTTCGAGGAGGGTTAAGAGTGGAACTGCCATGGGCTTCTTGACACCTGCCCATAGTTCGAATTCCGTGAACCCCTCATTGCACCCACAGCATAGTACCCATTTCTCTTCGCATAGAAGGTTGGGCGACGAGCCAGCGGACCTAGGCCTCGGTACTCATCGTTCACATAGGTGGTGTCCACAGTGCTGTTGCTCTGCATGATTTCCCACCTGTTCAGAACCTGCGGGAGCCCTACCGTCTGTTCTATTGTGCTCTGAAGCTGGATCTGTGCCGAGATTGCAAAGTCAATGTACCAGCAATGGACAATGGGTTCTCATCGTGTATGCTGGGTCGAATGACCATCAGGCAGTCCTTCCGAGGATCAGTGCGGTGCGATGTTGCAGGTTCAATGGCCCCATCTGGATGCTGTACATACTGCAGCATGTTTACGGTCTGGGTATATAGAGGGGTTAAACAGCTGCCATGTTTGGTAAAGTTCTCCAGCAGATTGTCTATAGGCAGCAGGACAAGTCGGCACGACAGGCAGCATGACAGGCATGGCGTGCACTGCCCCACTGTGACAGGGTTCGAGGACTGCTTCGTGACATCAATGGTACAGCTCAGCTGCCCTCTGTACACCTGCGATAAAGTCCCCTTTGGTCTCCTTGATGGTTAGGTTGTCGTATATGGTCTCGAGCAGGGCACGTCCACACTTGGAGCTGAAGTATAGCAACCGGAAATTGTGGCGGATGTCTGGTGAGATCTTGTGGGTGTTCTTCTGAAAGGGGATGAAGACAGTTATCTTTGTGTGCCGCCGGATGCGCCTGGTGATGTTGCTGAGGTAGGTGACTGTCTTCTGGTCTAGTGCAGGGTCATCGATAACTAGAACAAGTGGTTCTGTCAGTCGGGCTGCCAGCAGCTTCTCCATCAGTGCTTGCAGGTTCTGCGTCTTGGTGATTGGCCCATTGTACCATTGATCATTACTGTCAACCGCCTCAGCGGCGAAGTCAGACACCAGAAGGATGTATTGAGAGTGTAGATGTTCGGCCAGGAGAGCGCGCAGCAAGATGTTTTTCCCGTGTCATGATGGGGCAATGATCAGCACCACCTGGCCAGCATCGGCCGGCCTACTGTCGGATGGTACAGACATGCGTGCGGAGGATGGTTAGCACTTGGTCGGCGGTAGCTTCGTCTATATCTGGGAGACTAAACGGCAGTACTTCCTGCACCAACTCTTTTGCCTGCAGAGCGGGGAATCCTGCACCTCCGGCGGATACGAAGGATGCAATGGAGGCATCAAGCATGAAATCCCCAGCATCAGCTGAGAAGATAGCATAGAGGGCTTGTGTCAGCACCCACAGTGTCTAGTACATCCATTATCTGTATGATACATGCACAGGAAGCCATGACTATCCTGTGGTCTGAAATGGCAAATTAAAGAACCCTGTCCCCTTCACCTCTGGTAGCCGGAGCCTGTCGATAGCACCTGCACCTGTTTGGCCATCGACAGTGATACTGCTCAGGCTGAGGGTGCCTATCTTGAGATTCTCTCCATCCTGTCGGAATGAACTCCGTGGTTTCAGATCCTTAACCAGGTCCTGTGCATATGACTCAGCCATGACCTTGATGGCTCCAGCCTCATCGATTCCGGGCATACCTCGAATTGTCGCCCTCTCCTTGATGCTCATCCCCTTGTATACAGTCTTTGCCTTGTTAATGGCCGATTGTCCTACCGTATCAGTGTTCCCCATGTGATCTCGGGCTGGGATGGTACCTCGGATCTCCCGCGGGTCTCTTCTCCTCGAAGTCTAGGAAGGAGATAGGGGCAACAGTGTCCTCTGACCCGAGGCGTGCCTCACCCAAGTGAGCAAGATCGCCTAGCTCTTTGCTTTCTAGGTCTGTGAATGACAGAGTCATAGTCATATACAGACGGCTTAAACCTACTAGTCATACCCCCAGTGAAATAGCTGGCCATATGATGACCATGCAACCGGCCAAGGGAATAGGTAGCAGTGCTCAGGGTACTGACCCTCTTTGCAGGGGGACGCCTTGAGGGTGGTCCACCATTCCCGGACATTGCCGATCCTCAGTCCACGTGCTCGACTATGGGCTACACACCGCCCTCCGGCACGCTATGCCTCATATGCTGCAGTGGTCTCATGATCCATCTCTCACCATTCAGAGGGGTTAAACGTATGCGAGGATGATCTCAGCCATTGCACTCATTGCTAGCCCTGGAACCGTGGCTTCCATTAGTGTAACACGTTCACCCATGATCTTGGCGGCAACAGTGTAGGAGGTACCACTGAGGGCGATCTTTGGAATGGGGTGAGTTATTCTGAGACAGTGCCCGCCACCCCACTCACCACTGTAGCGAGGACAGCCGCAGTGGTGGCAGGAAGAACCTCATTTCCCCCTGTCATCTTCACCACGGCCACATTCGCTGCCACGTTACTGGCGACATGGACTGCCAGTGGTTTTGAGTTGGTCAGTAACTTCTGTGTCTTGGTTCTCCACCTTCTGAAGACTCGCCTGGCTCTCAGGCAGCTTCTTCACGATCTGTACCATTGACATCATTGTTTAAGCACTGAGTATACAACGTGTCGAGAGAGCTACTAGGATCTTTCCAGTCTGCGTCTGCCAGGTGGCCGGGTTGGTACTCAGGAATATTCCTCTCTCTATTAGGACATCTTAAACATGTCCGGGCTCACGCTATGTGAGAAGTACTATGATGTCTTCTGGAAGGAGTTGAAGGACTACAGGAAGAAGACACCAGATGAGCTCGCTCAGCTCTCCGGTGCTGAGCTGACAGAGGAGCTGACAGCTGTGAAGCTCTATCTAGGATTTGGTAAGGGACAGATCTGCTTCCTCGAATACCGTATCATGGGTGGGAGTATCGTCGAGCAGCTCCTGTGAGCTAAAGGTTTCTACGAGGATCGCGAGTATCTGTCCGATGTGTTCCAGCAGTTGCAGACTGCCATGACCTCACCAGACTCAGAGCTGAACAAGGCCCTGAAATACTACCAGCTGGAAAAAGGACGTGCTGCCGAACCCTCCAGCCCTTCGATGTGCATGTTGGCAGCGGTTATAGGGGCTGTAGGGCATGCCAAGCTGGTTCAGTGTCTCACCGTGGTCCCCACTGATACTGTATAGAGTCAGGATAGTCTTATAGCTGATTTGCTAGCGGTGGAGTAGGCTGATCCCAAGCGCCACGATAGCTAGGCCTGACACCACACGTAGAGCTACCATGGGAAGAGGTGTCATGTCGACTGGCTGCAGCGTCGGGGCGCCTGGAGCTGCCGTGTTGACGGGATGCAGTGTCAGGGTCGGAACGACTGTATGGCTCATACTATGCGTAGGTGCGTTGATGGCAGTGTTAAAGCCGAAGTGGACACCGGGGGTACTCCGCTCGACTATCATGTTGTTTTAGCCCCTGACTTGGAGGTCCTCGAGGTTCACGATCATGCTGTCAGAATCAACCGTAGGTGTGGCGAAATAGCAAAGTCAAGTTTGCGACGGGCCTTCTGCAGGCCCTGCTGGAAATTAGCAATAAGACTACTGGGGCCTGCCGCGATGATCATATCCTCAACGAGATGGATGAATATGGCCTGGACCTCTGCTCCACTGACACCATCTATGGAATGCCGCAGCTGGGTCCGTGCCGTAAAGGAGGCAGTAGCACAGTGCTTCCAGGGGCTGGTTGATCCGAACGATCCATGCTGGTGTGAGGCCTGAGGTGGTGTGCGGGACAAATTTCTTCCACACATCTGGATAGTCCTGCCACAAGCCAGTGATGTGCATATTTTGCACCAGCGCTCCAGGGTCGGAGTCTGGATCGACGAGAATGTCGCTGTCTTCCGACAGCCTACTCATCGGGGGGTTCGATAGGGGAATCCTGAGTAGTCACGTCTCGGGTCACCGTACATAACCCCTAGACCGCTGTTGTCACCACCAGGCCACCGATAGTCTGGGTGAGCGCTGAACTCTCTCTCTCTCTGTAGTCTGCTGGGCGCTGTGACGCTATGACTGTTGAGCTGTGGGTCGAAGGCGTTTGCATCAGGGAGGCTTGCACCCAGCTCATGGAGGATTAGTCGCACCGTGAAGTACACGTGGAATCTGAGGCAGCTGGCGATGAGCACAGCTTCATGAGTACCAGAATAGGAGTGAAGCAGGGTGGAACTTACTCCACATCTTGCCATGACACACCACACGGCAAAGTTCAGCTGCTGATTCCAGTATGAGAGGCTTGGAGCAGCCATCCAAGTATGAGCTTGCTTCGCATCCTTGATGGTGATGGGGCGGTTGGTCAGCAGTCGTGGGTTGACTGAGAAGCTGGTTCGGGACCGTCCATCCAATGTGAACGGTGTTAGCTCTGGTATATCATCCAATAGACCTCTCAGGCCAGTCAAGGGTGTACCCAGGAGGGGCGGTTGGCTCCGGGCCACTGTCGTGAGGTTCAGTGTGTAGGCCATCTATACTGGTGTTCTTAAAGCCACCGTACCGGCAGCATACTATATATAGTCATCTCGACTCCAGAGACCAGCGAGGCGACCTCGCCATAGCATCTCGTTTTTTAACTCCTCCATATCAACCCGCCCGCTGGAGCCTTTGAGGTATTGCTGTCGCACTTTAGGTTTCTCCGTGCAGTACAGGGCTTGGACCTTAAATATATGGTGGTACTCTTCATCGGTGGCCTGGCCATCCTCGAAAGCTTTGCTGACAGACTCGTCGATAGTCCGTAGTATACTCTGTGCCAGTGCCACATACTTAGCATGCTTCTCCAGCCTCCTTGTGATCTGCCGCTGCCCCACCCCCAAGCCTGTGGCAATGACAGTGGCGGCTAGTGTCACGCCACCCAGAGGGATGGCGACGATGGCCCACACCCCTGTAGTGAGAGTGGCGACATTGTTTGTTCTTGTGCACCATAGTATCCGTGCTGACATTCTTTGTTCTTGTACACCATAGTATCTGTGCTGGCATTCTTTGTTCTTGTACACCATAGTATCCGTGCTGACATTCTTTGTTATTGTACACCATAGTATCTGTGCTGACATTCTTTGTTCTTGTACACCGTAGTATATGTGCTGACATTGTTTGTTCTTGTACACCATAGTATCTGCGCTGACATTGTTTGTTCTTGTACACCATAGTATCCGTGCTGACATTGTTTGTTCTTGTACACCATAGTATCCGTGATGACATTGTTTGTTCTTGTACACCATAGTATCTGTGCTGACATTGTGCGTTCTTGTACACCATAGTATATGTGCTGATATTGTTTGTTCTTGTACACCATAGTATCCGTGATGACATTGTTTGTTCTTGTGTACCATAGTATCTGTGCTGACATTCTTTGTTCTTGTACACCATAGTATCTGTGCTGGCATTCTTTGTTCTTGTACACCATAGTATCCGTGCTGACATTCTTTGTTATTGTACACCATAGTATCTGTGCTGACATTCTTTGTTCTTGTACACCGTAGTATATGTGCTGACATTGTTTGTTCTTGTACACTATGCTATCCGTGCTGACATTGTTAGTTCTTGTACACCATAGTATATGTGCTGACATTGTTTGTGCTTGTACACCATAGTATCCGTGCCGACATTCTTTGTTCTTGTACACCATAGTATCTGTGCTGACATTGTTTGTTCTTGTACACCATAGTATCCGTGCTGACATTGTTTGTTCTTGTACATCATAGTATCCGTGCTGACATTGTTTGTTCTTGTACACCATAGTATCTGTGCTGACATTGTTTGTTCTCGTACACCATAGTATCTGTGCTGACATTGTTTGTTCTTGTACACCATGGTATCTGTGCTGACATTGTTTGTTCTTGTACACCATTGTATCCGTGCTGACATTGTTTGTTCTTGTACACCATAGTATCCGTGCTGACATTGTTTGTTCTTGTACACCATAGTATCTGTGCTGACATTGTTTGTTCTCGTACACCATAGTATATGTGCTGACATTGTTTGTTCTTGTACACCATAGTATCTGTGCTGACATTGTTTGTTCTTGTACACCATAGTATCCGTGCTGACATTGTTTGTTCTTGTACACCATAGTATCTGTGCTGACATTGTGCGTTCTTGTACACCATAGTATCTGTGCTGATATTGTTTGTTCTTGTACACCATAGTATCCGTGCTGACAATGTTTGTTCTTGTACACCATAGTATCTGTGCTGACATTGTTTGTTCTCGTACACCATGGTATCCGTGCTGACATTGTTTGTTCTTGTACACCATAGCATCCGTTCTGACATTGTTTGTTCTTGTACACCATAGTATATGTTTGACATTGTTTGCTCTTGTACACCATAGTATCCGTGCTGACATTGCTTGTTCTTGTACACCATAGTCTCCGTGCTGACATTGTTTGTTCTTGTACACCATAGTATCTGTGCTGACATTGTTTGTTCTTGTACACCATAGTATTTGTGCTGACATTGTTTGTTCTTGTACACCATAGTATCCGTGCTGTCATAGTGTGTTCTTGTACACCATAGTATCTGCGCTGATATTGCCTCCGTCAGCAAGATGAGAGAGAATTCAGCGCATTCTCTGGCTCATCTATACAACAGGGGCGAGCAGACCACGGATACGGCTCGGCAGAGTTAACAGCAGAATTCACCCAATGTGATACATATGTGTAGAAACAAGGAGATTACTGTGGGTGGGGTTGGGGGAGTTCTACACCCCCAGCTTTATATCTAGGGGTGCGAGAAAATATATGAGTCTCTCTCCGCTACCACGCCCGACTTTTTGAGTGTCTAAATCTGAAATTTGCTAATAGGCCCTATATCCCCGAGCAACTCAACCCAGCACCACAAAAGTACGGGAGATGTCATCTCATAACATCTAGACCCACACACACACACGCGCGCGCGCACGCACGCACACTGGCTCGCACGCGCGCACGCAGGCACGCACGTATTTGGTTACCTTCTTACGCCTATGTTATAAATGGAAGAACACGACAAATCTCATAAGGGTATATGTCACGCTATCAAGTACTATTTATTTGTCTTTGACTGTGAAGATGTAGCCTACACTGTAATTGTTTGAGCAATTAATGAGACAAAGCTAAGTACATTGAATGACAGCAGACACAGATATTTCTGTATTTATTTACTATTAATAGTATTTCTGTAAACAAGTACATAGACTCATTCTAGGGATACTGTTGAAACATGTTTTCAAACCATCATGGTGCCAAACAGCAGGATGCCTGATAGTATTCGACTCTGCGATTGTCACAACGCTACTTCCCCGGGTATCTAATTTCCTAACACGGGACTATGACATATGTGTTTGAAAATCCGTTTTAAGCGACATACCGCCAGATTAATACGAGAGGCGTTGGAAATTTCGCCAATCGTCATGCCGGGAACATATAGCTTAAAAGAGGACTTCAATCTGTCAGTCAAATATATGACGTCCTAATAAAATACGTCACATGTAGCCTGACGTCCCAATAAATTACGCAATGATTGACGTAACTACGTCCTCTAGGAACTTTGGTTTAAAGAGAATGTATGTTTTGTTCAAATGGGAGAATGATAAGACATGTGTCTTATACCGGAACTCGAGTCTCCCATGGACATACCGATATAATACAGTAAGTACGTCAAGATGACGGGTGCTCAAAAATTGTATAGCAGCACAGTAACTAGAATAACTAATTTACCACAGCCCAGAAGGATCATTCGAAATTCAAAATTCAAAACCCGACGTCGAAATTCAAAACTCGACTTCGAAATCCAAAATTTGACTTCGAAATTCGAATCGTAATTCAGCCAATCAGACGTTGTGCCAGTGCAGTATGAAACAATCATAGCCTAGTCGTTGAGGTGTGTGAACCGTGACAAAATTTCAACCTAAGGTTTTGTTGTGTCATTCGAAGCAGACATTAATCCTGAATCGCATACTAAAAATCCCCATTGATCTCATTTTGGCGGAATTTTTTACACGGGGTTTAATTTGAGGACCATTTTTACATCATGTGTGAAATCTGATACGTTGCCATGGTAGTGGAAAACAGCGTCGTTTGCTATTTTCCAACAAAAGCGTATGTCCTGATTGTCACGTATCCAGGATGTGATTTGCCAGAATATGCCCTGATTGTTACGCATTGGCGATGTGATTGTGCCAGAATATTCCCTGATAGTCATACATCCACGATGTGATTGTGTCGGAATATGTCCTTGGCATGTATCCAGGATGTAATTTGCCAGAACATGCCCTGATTGTCACGCATCTGCGATGTGATTGTGCCGGAATATGCCCTGATTGTCGCGCATCGAGGATGTGATTGTGCCAGAATTTGCCCTGATAGTCACGCATCCAGGATGTGATTGTGTCGGAATATGTCCTTGGCATGTATCCAGGATGTGATTTGCCAGAAAATGCCCTGATTGTTACGCATTGGCGATGTGATTGTGCCAGAATATGCCTTGATAGTCACACATCCACGATGTGATTGTGTCGGAATATGTCCTTGGCATGTATCCAGGATGTGATTTGCCAGAATATGCCCTGATTGTCACGCATCTGCGATGTGATTGTGCCGGAATATGCCCTGATTGTGGCGCATCAAGGATGTGGTTGTGTCGGAATATGTCCTGATTGTCATGTATCTATGATGTGATTATGGCAGAATATGTCCTGATTGCCCTGTATCCATGATGTGATTATGCCAGAATATGCCCTGATTGTCACGTATTCAGGATGTGGCAGTGCCAGAATATAATATGTCTCTCATATGCACACGTCTGAAAATCAGATAACTGAAATGAGGTTTATTTATTTTAAGCAATCATCTCGAACACAACGTAACCAGCGTATTGATGAATGAATAACACAAAAACCGTGCGATATAATCAAACAGATAATTTAATTAACCTAAAGATTCTGCAAGGAGATGTGCCAGGCATGTTGACGTCCTTCATGTTTTATATTAAGTATCGTCTGTCTTTACTGATGAGAACAGCCAAGGCAGACATGGGCACATAATAGCAATCAGTCACTTAGTTTCATGTCTCATAATCAAGCATTCTTCTCACACAGATTCAATCACAAACACGTTCGAATCTATTTGAACAATTTTAACACTTACATCCTAGAATATATATTTCATGGGTGGACTTTATCCAATATGAAGATTAGTTCACCCTTTATTGCACCGCATACCTGGTGGTGTCAGGCTTGTTTGCCAGGGAAATGAATCTGAGCGCTACATGTAATATACCGTTCCCGTTTTTTCTATGAACCCGCCCATCTCTAGCTAAGCTCCGCCCACGCCTTGTCCGTATTTGAATCGATCGATCCATGAACTCCCTATCAATTTCCAGAAAATTATAGAAGCAAGCTATTGAATATTTTGAAACTAATTTGACTGGGTGCTGTTGCTGTATATGGCATGTTCATTAAAGGAAAGGAACAGGGAACTAACATATGATCTTGAATGACATCTTTATATAATAATCAACCTATACACACGAGTGAAAAACAGAAATAAACCAGAATAATCAGAAAACGAAGCTAAATGCCATTTACGGCATTCTGGCGGGAACAAATGAGTGGCGAAGTTGGAACCAAGCGCTCTGGTGTATGCTGAGCGAATAAATAATACCGGCTTTCGCCGGGCATATAATCTCTGTTATATTCGCTCTAAGCTGGCTAGCCACTGCGTCCTACATGTAAAATACTGTTTATTTTTAAAACAATGTGACTGAAAGCCGTTGTTTCCAGAGACAGGGTCTATATTCAGTCACAGGAATGTCAACATATTCAGTAGGCACACACCTTGGAGACCAGCAGTGTATTTTGAAATCATTTTGAGCGAACCTTGTTACCAGAAAAAGTGACTTTCAAATATAACGTTTTCAAAAGGATCAATAGTGAATTAGCAGTAGCGAGTTAATCGCTGTATATAGGCGCCTATAGAGAATACTATTCATTCCGCTTAAAAAAACTATATTCAGGTGCGCTTTCGTTATATTCAGGTAGGCCTATGCTGCATACCTGCACACACACACATTTGACGCACGGCAGAATGAGAAGCACCAGCTTGGTCACTAATTGGCTCTAAGTTAAGCGCTCCTAGATTCAGTAAATGCCTTTGCGGAAATAATCCCGATTCATTTCCATTTTTACCGATGCTAGTTTATTTAATATGGTATGAGATTACCAATAAACATCATTTGTTATTTCCCTTTTCCGTTCCTTCAAATAGTAAAAACTTGCAATTCGTACAACAACGTTTAGTCGGTGGTCAAATATACGTTCGTAATGAACTTAGCTACGCCATCCATGATGTAATTGATTATGACCTCATCATACATGTCGCGGAGTTCATTATGACGCATTATGATTGGTGG
>CM067370.1:9018048-9132006 GCA_034401795.1 Chaetoderma sp. LZ-2023a | reverse complement strand
ACGACACGACGATGTTAGCGGTCGTGGGTTGACTGAGAAGCTGGTTCGGGACCGTCCATCCAATGTGAACGGTGTTAGCTCTGGTATATCATCCAATAGACCTCTCAGGCCAGTCAAGGGTGTACCCAGGAGGGGCGGTTGGCTCCGGGCCACTGTCGTGAGGTTCAGTGTGTAGGCCATCTATACTGGTGTTCTTAAAGCCACCGTACCGGCAGCATACTATATATAGTCATCTCGACTCCAGAGACCAGCGAGGCGACCTCGCCATAGCATCTCGTTTTTTAACTCCTCCATATCAACCCGCCCGCTGGAGCCTTTGAGGTATTGCTGTCGCACTTTAGGTTTCTCCGTGCAGTACAGGGCTTGGACCTTAAATATATGGTGGTACTCTTCATCGGTGGCCTGGCCATCCTCGAAAGCTTTGCTGACAGACTCGTCGATAGTCCGTAGTATACTCTGTGCCAGTGCCACATACTTAGCATGCTTCTCCAGCCTCCTTGTGATCTGCCGCTGCCCCACCCCCAAGCCTGTGGCAATGACAGTGGCGGCTAGTGTCACGCCACCCAGAGGGATGGCGACGATGGCCCCCACCCCTGTAGTGAGAGTGGCGACATTGTTTGTTCTTGTGCACCATAGTATCCGTGCTGACATTGTTTGTTCTTGTACACCATAGTATCTGTGCTGACATTGTGCGTTCTTGTACACCATCGTATATGTACTGACATTGTTTGTTCTTGTACACCATAGTATCTGTGCTGACATTGTGCGTTCTTGTACACCATCGTATATGTACTGACATTGTTTGTTCTTGTACACCATAGTATATGTGTTGACATTGTTTGTTCTTGTACACCATAGTATCCGTGCTGACATTGCTTGTTCTTGTACACCATAGTCTCCGTGCTGACATTGTTTGTTCTTGTACACCATAGTATCCGTGCTGACATTGTTTGTTCTTGTACACCATAGTATCCGTGCTGACATTCTTTGTTATTGTACACCATAGTATCTGTGCTGACATTCTTTGTTCTTGTACACCGTAGTATATGTGCTGACATTGTTTGTTCTTGTACACCATAGTATCTGCGCTGACATTGTTTGTTCTTGTACACCATAGTATCCGTGCTGACATTGTTTGTTCTTGTACACCATAGTATCCGTGATGACATTGTTTGTTCTTGTACACCATAGTATCTGTGCTGACATTGTGCGTTCTTGTACACCATAGTATATGTGCTGATATTGTTTGTTCTTGTACACCATAGTATCCGTGATGACATTGTTTGTTCTTGTGTACCATAGTATCTGTGCTGACATTCTTTGTTCTTGTACACCATAGTATCTGTGCTGGCATTCTTTGTTCTTGTACACCATAGTATCCGTGCTGACATTCTTTGTTATTGTACACCATAGTATCTGTGCTGACATTCTTTGTTCTTGTACACCGTAGTATATGTGCTGACATTGTTTGTTCTTGTACACTATGCTATCCGTGCTGACATTGTTTGTTCTTGTACACCATAGTATCCGTGCTGACATTGTTTGTGCTTGTACACCATAGTATCCGTGCCGACATTCTTTGTTCTTGTACACCATAGTATCTGTGCTGACATTGTTTGTTCTTGTACACCATAGTATCCGTGCTGACATTGTTTGTTCTTGTACATCATAGTATCCGTGCTGACATTGTTTGTTCTTGTACACCATAGTATCTGTGCTGACATTGTTTGTTCTCGTACACCATAGTATCTGTGCTGACATTGTTTGTTCTTGTACACCATAGTATCTGTGCTGACATTGTTTGTTCTTGTACACCATAGTATCCGTGCTGACATTGTTTGTTCTTGTACACCATAGTATCCGTGCTGACATTGTTTGTTCTTGTACACCATAGTATCTGTGCTGACATTGTGCGTTCTTGTACACCATAATATCCGTGCTGATATTGTTTGTTCTTGTACACCATAGTATATGTGCTGACATTGTTTGTTCTTGTACACCATAGTATCTGTGCTGACATTGTTTGTTCTTGTACACCATAGTATCCGTGCTGACATTGTTTGTTCTTGTACACCATAGTATCTGTGCTGACATTGTGCGTTCTTGTACACCATCGTATATGTACTGACATTGTTTGTTCTTGTACACCATGGTATCTGTGCTGACATTGTTTGTTCTTGTGCACCACATTATCTGTGCTGACATTGTTTGTTCTCGTACACCATGGTATCCGTGCTGACATTGTTTGTTCTTGTACACCATAGCATCCGTTCTGACATTGTTTGTTCTTGTACACCATAGTATATGTTTGACATTGTTTGCTCTTGTACACCATAGTATCCGTGCTGACATTGCTTGTTCTTGTACACCATAGTCTCCGTGCTGACATTGTTTGTTCTTGTACACCATAGTATCTGTGCTGACATTGTTTGTTCTTGTACACCATAGTATTTGTGCTGACATTGTTTGTTCTTGTACACCATAGTATCCGTGCTGTCATAGTGTGTTCTTGTACACCATAGTATCTGCGCTGATATTGCCTCCGTCAGCAAGATGAGAGAGAATTCAGCGCATTCTCTGGCTCATCTATACAACAGGGGCGAGCAGACCACGGATACGGCTCGGCAGAGTTAACAGCAGAATTCACCCAATGTGATACATATGTGTAGAAACAAGGAGATTACTGTGGGTGGGGTTGGGGGAGTTCTACACCCCCAGCTTTATATCTAGGGGTGCGAGAAAATATATGAGTCTCTCTCCGCTACCACGCCCGACTTTTTGAGTGTCTAAATCTGAAATTTGCTAATAGGCCCTATATCCCCGAGCAACTCAACCCAGCACCACAAAAGTACGGGAGATGTCATCTCATAACATCTAGACCCACACACACACACGCGCGCGCGCACGCACGCACACTGGCTCGCACGCGCGCACGCAGGCACGCACGTATTTGGTTACCTTCTTACGCCTATGTTATAAATGGAAGAACACGACAAATCTCATAAGGGTATATGTCACGCTATCAAGTACTATTTATTTGTCTTTGACTGTGAAGATGTAGCCTACACTGTAATTGTTTGAGCAATTAATGAGACAAAGCTAAGTACATTGAATGACAGCAGACACAGATATTTCTGTATTTATTTACTATTAATAGTATTTCTGTAAACAAGTACATAGACTCATTCTAGGGATACTGTTGAAACATGTTTTCAAACGCATCATGGTGCCAAACAGCAGGATGCCTGATAGTATTCGACTCTGCGATTGTCACAACGCTACTTCCCCGGGTATCTAATTTCCTAACACGGGACTATGACATATGTGTTTGAAAATCCGTTTTAAGCGACATACCGCCAGATTAATACGAGAGGCGTTGGAAATTTCGCCAATCGTCATGCCGGGAACATATAGCTTAAAAGAGGACTTCAATCTGTCAGTCAAATATATGACGTCCTAATAAAATACGTCACATGTAGCCTGACGTCCCAATAAATTACGCAATGATTGACGTAACTACGTCCTCTAGGAACTTTGGTTTAAAGAGAATGTATGTTTTGTTCAAATGGGAGAATGATAAGACATGTGTCTTATACCGGAATTCGAGTCTCCCATGCACATACAGATATAATACAGTAAGTACGTCAAGATGACGGGTGCTCAAAAATTGTAGAGTAGCACAGTAACTAGAATAACTAATTTACCACAGCCCAGAAGGATCATTCGAAATTCAAAATTCAAAACCCGACGTCGAAATTCAAAACTCGACTTCGAAATCCAAAATTTGACTTCGAAATTCGAATCGTAATTCAGCCAATCAGACGTTGTGCCAGTGCAGTATGAAACAATCATAGCCTAGTCGTTGAGGTGTGTGAACCATGACAAAATTTCAACCTAAGGTTTTGTTGTGTCATTCGAAGCAGACATTAATCCTGAATCGCATACTAAAAATCCCCATTGATCTCATTTTGGCGGAATTTTTTACACGGGGTTTAATTTGAGGACCATTTTTACATCATGTGTGAAATCTGATACGTTGCCATGGTAGTGGAAAACAGCGTCGTTTGCTATTTTCCAACAAAAGCGTATGTCCTGATTGTCACGCATCCAGGATGTGATTTGCCAGAATATGCCCTGATTGTTACGCATTGGCGATGTGATTGTGCCAGAATATGCCCTGATAGTCATACATCCACGATGTGATTGTGTCGGAATATGTCCTTGGCATGTATCCAGGATGTGATTTGCCAGAATATGCCCTGATTGTCACGCATCTGCGATGTGATTGTGCCGGAATATGCCCTGATTGTCGCGCATCGAGGATGTGATTGTGCCAGAATTTGCCCTGATAGTCACGCATCCAGGATGTGATTGTGTCGGAATATGTCCTTGGCATGTATCCAGGATGTGATTTGCCAGAATATGCCCTGATTGTTACGCATTGGCGATGTGATTGTGCCAGAATATGCCTTGATAGTCACACATCCACGATTTGATTGTGTCGGAATATGTCCTTGGCATGTATCCAGGATGTGATTTGCCAGAATATGCCCTGATTGTCACGCATCTGCGATGTGATTGTGCCGGAATATGCCCTGATTGTCGCGCATCGAGGATGTGATTGTGCCAGAATATGCCCTGATAGTCACGAATCCAGGATGTGGTTGTGTCGGAATATGTCCTGATTGTCATGTATCTATGATGTGATCATGGCAGAATATGTCCTGATTGCCCTGTATCCATGATGTGATTATGCCAGAATATGCCCTGATTGTCACGTATTCAGGATGTGGCAGTGCCAGAATATAATATGTCTCTCATATGCACACGTCTGAAAATCAGATAACTGAAATGAGGTTTATTTATTTTAAGCAATCATCTCGAACACAACGTAACCAGCGTATTGATGAATGAATAACACAAAAACAGATAATTTAATTAACCTAAAGATTCTGCAAGGAGATGTGCCAGGCATGTTGACGTCTTTCATGTTTTATATTAAGTATCGTCTGTCTTTACTGATGAGAACAGCCAAGGCAGACATGGGCACATAATAGCAATCAGTCACTTAGTTTCATGTCTCATAATCAAGCATTCTTCTCACACAGATTCAATCACAAACACGTTCGAATCTATTTGAACAATGTTAACACTTACATCCTAGAATATATATTTCATGGGTGGACTTTATCCAATATGAAGATTAGTTCACCCTTTATTGCACCGCATACCTGGTGGTGTCAGGCTTGTTTGCCAGGGAAATGAATCTGAGCGCTACATGTAATATAACGTTCCCGTTTTTTCTATGAACCCGCCCATCTCTAGCTAAGCTCCGCCCACGCCTTGTCCGTATTTGAATCGATCGATCCATGAACTCCCTATCAATTTCCAGAAAATTATAGAAGCAAGCTATTGAATATTTTGAAACTACTTTGACTGGGTGCTGTTGCTGTATATGGCATGTTCATTAAAGGAAAGGAACAGGGAACTAACATATGATCTTGAATGACATCTTTATATAATAATCAACCTATACACACGAGTGAAAGACAGAAATAAACCAGAATAATCAGAAAACGCAGCTAAATGCCATTTACGGCATTCTGGCGGGAACAAATGAGTGGCGAAGTTGGAACCAAGCGCTCTGGTGTATGCTGAGCGAATAAATAATACCGGCTTTCGCCGGGCATATAATCTCTGTTATATTCGCTCTAAGCTGGCTAGCCACTGCGTCCTACATGTAAAATACTGTTTATTTTTAAAACAATGTGACTGAAAGCCGTTGTTTCCAGAGACAGGGTCTATATTCAGTCACAGGAATGTCAACATATTCAGTAGGCACACACCTTGGAGACCAGCAGTGTATTTTGAAATCATTTTGAGCGAACCTTGTTACCAGAAAAAGTGACTTTCAAGTATAACGTTTTCAAAAGGATCAATAGTGAATTAGCAGTAGCGAGTTAATCGCTGTATATAGGCGCCTATAGAGAATACTATTCATTCCGCTTAAAAAAAAAATATATATATATATACAGGTGCGCTTTCGTTATATTCAGGTAGGCCTATGCTGCATACCTGCACACACACATTTGACGCACGGCAGAATGAGAAGCACCAGCTTGGTCACTAATTGGCTCTAAGTTAAGCGCTCCTAGATTCAGTAAATGCCTTTGCGAAATAATCCCGATTCATTTCCATTTTTACCGATGCTAGTTTATTTAATATGGTATGAGATTACCAATAAACATCATTTGTTATTTCCCTTTTCCGTTCCTTTAAATAGTAAAAACTTGCAATTCGTACAACAACGTTTAGTCGGTGGTCAAATATACGTTCGTAACGAACTTAGCTACGCCATCCATGATGTAATTGATTATGACGTCATCATACATGTCGCGGAGTTCATTATGACGCATTATGATTGGTGGATAAACTAGAATCCCATATTGACTGTACTCATTGCTGTTTGATAGAGTTAATACTTGACCCATTCTCCTCTCATAGTGGTCCAGATCTTTCTAAATAATACTAGAGGCAATCATTGATCAGCTTCTTATATTATATTATTATATTAGCCTTGAAATATTCATAAGGACTGCCTGTAAGAATCATGAACGAGTTGTTCTGATCACATGCAATGTATGTATGATTACTGTATTCTGCGGCTGCAGTAGTAGAAACATCCTACAGCTGCAATCAGTCCCTCTTCGCTTTTGCCCACTGTGTATTGTCCTCAGCCGAATTTCTTAGCTTCCTCAGGTCCATTCTTGACGTGAGTGTACCAGGTCCTGCTTTCTTGAGGTCACCTCATAGCACGCTTAGCAGATTTACGCAATGACGTCCTCTCCTGGCTTTGTATTTGTTGGCTCCGAGTAGGGAAAATTCCAAGGCTCTCTGTGCTGATGTCTCTTCTAGCATCCTTAGAACATGTTCAAACATGGACCATCTTTGCTGGGCGGCTTTTACTGACAGCGGCGACGTATACACATCTTGTATAGTGCATCGTTGGAAATTATGCTGTCTGGCCATCGGTGTCCAGTGATGGTGCATAGGCATTTGAGGTGACAGGCATCAAATCTATCTAGAGCTGCCTTTGGAGCTGCCAAGCTGTTACGGTTATACAGCATCAAGAATACGCACGTTGCATTGTATAACCGGAGCCTTTTTATCAAGGGCATCTTTGATCTACGAATCTACAGTTTCCAGAAGGACTGGAAAGCTATGTTCCCCATGACGCAGCGTGCAGCAATGTCAGCAGTGCTGCAAAGCCGTGAGCCCAGGATTGTACTTTTCCTTCATGGTTCGCCACCACGAAGTGGGTCGTCATTTTCTTTAGTTTCATGCTTTGTAGATAGGTATATGTGGGCGAACTCTGTTTTGGATTCATTTATAAAGAGATTCTCATTTTTTAGTTTGCTCGCAGCTATTGGGAGAAGTTCGACTGGCTATATATTTTAACCATGAAATTAGCATCTATGTGTGGTTCAAAACTGGAACAAAGAAATACGTCTGTTTTATTTCCATACATATAATCGCCTGGATATTAAGGAGAAACATTAGTGCTTTGCTGTTGTAGTACATATTCTTACAGGGCGTGACAGCACACGTTGTTTTAAAGGAACGGTAAAACAGAAAGCGTAATTAATTAGAAATAATACTGTTTTTGAAAATTTACGACAGGAATGACTGGCTCGGTAACCGAGCCAGCCATTTCAGTGGTAAATTTAAAAAAATAGTATTCTCTTGGCCTGCAAATTGACATTCAATAAGATAATATTCAGATATTTCTGATCAAGGTTCGCCATCAAAGGGTTAACAACATATTGCTATAGCTAAGTGTGTTTGATTCGACGCGTTTTAGAAACAAGACTAGGTTCAAGTACAATTTTATTTACCCGTTGACTACCATGTGGCAGGAGAGGTTATAACGTATATACAATATGTACACAGAGTATATATATATATATATATATTTATATATATATATATATATATATATATATATATATATATATATATATATATATATATATATATATATATATATATATATATATATATATATATATATATATATATATATATATATATATATATATATATATATATATATATATATATATATATATATTTATATATACTATTCATCGTTATTATAATTATCAAAATCATGGTCATTATTATCATAATCAGTATCATAATTATTATTGTTGTCATTATCATCAATTTTATGAATATTGTTATTATTATCATCTTCAATGTTAGTATCATCATTATTATTATCGCTGTTACATTCGATCTCGTTATTATCGGTGGAAGTAGTACCTACTAGTAGTAGTAACAGTATGAGCAGTAGCAGCAGTTGTTGTAGCTATAGCAATATGTGTATCGTTGTAGGAGCAGCTGTAATAGCGATTGCAGTAGTAATAGTAGTGTTGTAGCAGAAGTAATAATATCATGATTTATATACACGCTCAACATTAGTGCCGACTGAATAATTTTACTTCGGCTAATTTAAACAGGGCAGATTCGGCTTCTCATCAGGATTCAGATTCGCTAACTCAAAATCCAGTAGAACACCTCGGCCTCATTTGTCAAACATTACTAATACCCTTAACTCTGTACAAGACAGACAAAGCTGAGCGTGTTCATTGCCTGGAGGCAATCAGCCATGTAATCGTGCCTTAATACAACCACAAGAAATCCTGGCCATTATGCGGCATTGAGAACATAACAAGATGATTGTATAGGATTGGACAGTAAAATGTGCTACTGACATAAATTTCAATTTCCTCAGATCGGTAGCAATGGGGCAAGCCATAGATCAACCACTTTCTGGCACAGAAATTATAGGAATCGCTCCCTAAGACCACAAAGTACTTAAAAAGTAACTGAAGCTATGGCATATGAAAGCGATTCAGCTTGCTCAATGTTTATTATAGCATCAAGAATGCGTTTCGTGCTGATGGACTGATGACATAAATTGTCAATACGACTACGTCGGGACTATACCATCAAGATCTATTATATTTCATGGCCATACTGACATTTTTTGGATTATTTTCCTCTGCTGTTAACAGTGACTACTTTGTGACGTATAGCTAGGGCACTTGAGATGTGGCTAGTACATAGATGCACATTTTGTGTCACTTGGTAACAAACCTCGCTCATTCATAAGGAATGTGTATTATTAATTGACGCTAATACTGCGTAATATCACACGGCGGGGATATTCTACGAAATTGAACATAGAATATTTAGCTTAAGTGTTAAGCATGTTCAACATTCTGAGAGGTAGATTCAGTATTGCTTACACACAAGCTATGTGTCTACGTCACTAGATTTGGCAAGGATAAGATAGGTGAGCGACAAATCGGATGCCTCTCACATTTTCAGTTTATCCATCCATCATATGACATCATAATCAACTACGTGACATTTAGAATGACGTTATAATCAATGCCGCCATGAAGGACGTAGATAGGTTCACCACAAACGCTCAATTGTTGACAGACTAAGCATTGTTGTACGAATTGTATGGCTTTACTATTTAATAAACATGCTGTTGAATATTATGAAACTAATTTCACCGAGCACCCAGTCAAATTAGTTTCAAAATTCTCAACAGCTTACTGTATAGTTTTCTGGAATTTATGGCCAGGGTGATCAGGGCTTGATCGATCCCAACACGGGCGAAGTGTTGACAGAGATTACCTAAAGACGGGCGGGGCATACTCTCGTTGTCAAGAACCGCCTCGAGCGACTGGTTCTCCTTAAAACAAGTGTTCGATACAGCTAGAGAAACGATTGTTACCCACGCGATCCCGAGGCTGCACCAGTGAATCTAAGTCATGAAGCAGCCCATGTACTGTTACATTAAAGCGATTACGTATACGATATGCTCAGGAGAGGACGCTGAACGCTACTGCGTTCTCCACAACCGGTCAAAGCTGAATGCATGGTTAGCTTCTCCGTTTCTTGAGGCAAAGCCGTGATAGCTGTCCGGTGGTCCGCATTGTTACGTCGGCGGATAGCTAAAGTAGAGCAGGTTGCTGGTACCATAAATAACATGCGGTGCGAACATCAGTTGCTTCACCAGCTGGCATTGAATTCTGACTTAAGAGAGGTGTAATGTGAAACTTTCATAAACCGTGAAAATCTTTTTGGGCAGGAAAAATGGAGTTTAGATTGTATTACATTTAGCCTAGTCGTTGAGGGGTGTGAACCGTTACAAAATTTCCACATAAGGTTTTTGGTGTCATTCGAAGCAGACATTAATCCTGAATAGCATATTAAAAATCCCCATTGATCACATTTGGGCGGAGTTTTTTACACGGGTTTTAATTTGAGGACCATTTCTACATCATGTGTGAAATCTGATACGTTGCCATGATAGCTGAAAACAGCGTCGTTTGCTATTTTCCAACAAAACACTACATTCAACAATCTGATATAATACAAATATGAAAAATTAAATATATTCCTTGTCACTCAACAGCTGAAATGCACAGGTGTCAGCGAAAAATGAAACAAGTTTATCACTGACGATAGTATAGGGATGCTCATTAACACACGCTTTGAGGTCGGGATGTGCCCTGCGATGACATGAGATTATATGTCCAAACCATGAATTTCTTCATCAATAGATGGTCGATGTTGCTGCAAATTTGACCTCGGCACCCTGTACATGGGATCACACATTTCAATCCGTTTTTGTTACATAAGCAATGCTTGGTGCCACACGGATTCTGTGTTGTTACTTTGCTTTTGCAACGAATGAAATTGCGTACCCTCGATGGAGCGGCTTCAAGATCTGTCATTATCGGACATAAAGACCCATTTTCCTCTTTCCATCCCCAATCATTGTGGTCCAGTTCATCAACACTCTAAATTACGACCTCAGCTTTCATCTGGATAACCTACAATCATACTCTACAGGCCTAGCCTACTAGCATTTTCTACTATCCTATATTTCTAACATACCTCGTCTGGCCAACTAGCATACTATACTAGACTAGCATTCTGGCATATCCTACTAGCTGAACCTGATATCCGAAGTCTAATAGCCAGCTAACGTACACGACTGTCATAACTGACTAACCTACTGGTATATCTCATTTAACTAACCTACTGTCCGGATGTGGGTATAGTTAAGGATAGCTATATGATTGGGGCTGTGGGCTGGATGGCTATATGTAGGGTAGATATGGGTGTCGGGAAGTGTTGCTATGTGGTCGTATGATAGCTATCAGGAAGTGTTGCTATGTGGTGGTGAATTATGACAGCTATGGGAGAGGGGTAGCCGTGTACTTTAGCATGCTTAGCATTTAGACAGGGTAGGAGTTGGCTATTGTAAGTTGTTTGTATGGTTACCTATGTGAACATAGATATGGTAGCTATAAGTTGGAGCAGCTATACTGTACGGGTAGCTATGTGCCAGGTAGCGATGGGGTGGGGTGGGGGTGGGTGGGGGTATGTTATCTATTGGGCTATGGGTATTGATAGATGCATGTGCATCTACGGCTGGAGTAGCGATGCGGGCAGGGGTAGTACTGGAAAGGTGCTGCTATGCTATAAAGTGATATAGGTAGCTGTGGGTATCGGGTAGAGAAATCATCTCTAACCATACCCCTGCACCAATAGTCACCCATCCCACAGCTGCTACCAATACACCTGCCAACCTAGCTAACCCTAGCTCATAGCTGCTCCTACATTAAGAGTTATCTTATCCCCATAGCTATCACTACCCACACATAAATAGCTGCCCATACAATACGTACGCGTGCCCACATACTCTCACGTAGTGCATCCTTGCTACTATGCTAGATCTTTAGGCTAATAGGCTAATAGGCTAAGCCAGGCTAGTATGATAAACCATGATAGTACGCTAGTCCAGTAGGCACGGCCAAGCTAGTGCTAGACCAGTATGCTAGACCAAGCTAATATTCTAGGCCAATAGGCTAGGCTATTAGTATGATAGGCCAGTAGGCCAGACCGGGATGCTATGCTAGGGGAGTGTGTGTGTGTGTGTATGTTAGACCACTAGGTCAAGCTAGAATGTAGGCCAGGCCAGGTCAGGCCAGGTTAGTAGGAAAGATAAGCCAGTGGATTAGAAGGAAATGCGACTAGCTGATTCTGAAGAGAGACTCTTTGGTCGTTAAAGAGAGGAAAGCGTAGGAGATAGTGAGTTGTGGATTCATCACTGTATCCGCATGAATAGCTAGCAGAGTCTGACAGAAAGTTGTCGAATAGGTGGCAATTTAAGCTACCATATCCATTACGGAGCCTACATAGAATTACATTAGCAAACCTCTGGTCTACGATAGGAGGTTTTTTTAAGTCCGTCAGGTGTGCGAATTGTATGTCTTTCCTATTTAATAAATATTTTGTTGACTATTTTGAAACTAATTTGTTTGGGCAGTGGGCGCTGTTACTGTTATAGGCAGCAACAGCACCCATTCAAATTAGTTTCAAAATATTCAACAGCTTACCTATATAGTTTTCTGGAAATTGAGATTCAGATAGCTCATAGTCGACTGATCCAAACACGGGCAAAGCGTAGGCGGAACTTAGCTAGAGCTGGGTGGAGCATAGCTAAATAGGATTCATCCATTCTCCATCTTTTGAGGAGGGGAAAGAAGCCGTTATTGGTCAGAAGTTAACATTTGAAGGGAAATAGCGGTGTTAGTGTAAGCACCATCTATCAAGTAAAGCATAACGTAAGACACATGAGGAAGGAGAGATCAATTTCTAGCCACGCCCGCCCGGTTCTAGCGAAGATCCGCCCATTTCTAGCTAAGATGTGCCCACACACATTGCCCCTGTTGGGATCGATTGACCCTTGAATTCATAGAGTCCCACTATCAAGATAGATATACAGGTAGGCTGTTGAATATTTTGAACCTAATTTGACTGGGCGCGGTTGTTGACCTATGACAACAGTGTCCAGTCAAATTAGTTTCAAAATATTCTACATACTATTGATTAAATAGTAATAACATACAATTCGTACACTTGACGGACTATTCAATATTCATAACAGCGATAGATACGTCATTATTACATATTATATATTGTTACGTCAGCCTACATGTGACGTAATTTATCATGACGTGATATTGCTGAGCGATTGGATCTATGCATTGGTGACTCTAACACAGAGAAAACAGTTGCGTTAAAGATGAAAAAAGAAGAAATGAATCATTAAAACAAGCGATAGACGACTAGGATGTGTGAAGAGAGTGATGGCATGGGTCAGCCCGTCTACCCAACGTGACATGAGAAATAGAGATGGGCAGGATGTGTGAAGAGAGTGATGGCATGGGTCATCCCGTCTACCGCACGTGACATGAGAAATAGAGATGGGCAGGATGTGTGAAGAGAGTGATGGCATGGGTCATCCCGTCTACCCAACGTGACATGAGAAATAGAGATGGGCAGGATGTGTGAAGAGAGTGATGGCATGGGTCACCCGTCTACCCAACATGACATGAGAAATAGAGATGGGCAGGATGTGTGAAGAGAGTGATGGCATGGGTCACCCGTCTACCCAACGTGACATGAGAAATAGAGATGGGCAGGATGTGTGAAGAGAGTGATGGCATGGGTCACCCCGTCTACCCAACGTGACATGAGAAATAGAGATGGGCAGGATGTGTGAAGAGAGTGATGGCATGGGTCATCCCGTCTACCCAACATGACATGAGAAATAGAGATGGGCAGGATGTGTGAAGAGAGTGATGGCATGGGTCACCCCGTCTACCCAACGTGACATGAGAAATAGAGATGGGCAGGATGTGTGAAGAGAGTGATGGCATGGGTCACCCCGTCTACCCAACGTGACATGAGAAATAGAGATGGGCAGGATGTGTGAAGAGAGTGATGGCATGGGTCATCCCGTCTACCCAACGTGACATGAGAAATAGAGATGGGCAGGATGTGTGAAGAGAGTGATGGCATGGGTCATCCCGTCTACCCAACATGACATGAGAAATAGAGATGGGCAGGATGTGTGAAGAGAGTGATGGCATGGGTCATCCCGTCTACCCAACGTGACATGAGAAATAGAGATGGGCAGGATGTGTGAAGAGAGTGATGGCATGGGTCATCCCGTCTACCCAACGTGACATGAGAAATAGAGATGGGCAGGATGTGTGAAGAGAGTGATGGCATGGGTCATCCCGTCTACCCAACATGACATGAGAAATAGAGATGGGCAGGATGTGTGAAGAGAGTGATGGCATGGGTCACCCGTCTACCCAACGTGACATGAGAAATAGAGATGGGCAGGATGTGTGAAGAGAGTGATGGCATGGGTCACCCGTCTACCCAACGTGACATGAGAAATAGAGATGGGCAGGATGTGTGAAGAGAGTGATGGCATGGGTCATCCCGTCTACCGCACGTGACATGAGAAATAGAGATGGGCAGGATGTGTGAAGAGAGTGATGGCATGGGTCATCCCGTCTACCCAACGTGACATGAGAAATAGAGATGGGCAGGATGTGTGAAGAGAGTGATGGCATGGGTCACCCCGTCTACCCAACGTGACATGAGAAATAGAGATGGGCAGGATGTGTGAAGAGAGTGATGGCATGGGTCACCCGTCTACCCAACGTGACATGAGAAATAGAGATGGGCAGGATGTGTGAAGAGAGTGATGGCATGGGTCAGCCCGTCTACCGCACGTGACATGAGAAATAGAGATGGGCAGGATGTGTGAAGAGAGTGATGGCATGGGTCACCCCGCCTACCGCACGTGACATGAGAAATAGAGATGGGCAGGATGTGTGAAGAGAGTGATGGCATGGGTCAGCCCGTCTACCGCACGTGACATGAGAAATAGAGATGGGCAGGATGTGTGAAGAGAGTGATGGCATGGGTCAGCCCGTCTACCCAACGTGACATGAGAAATAGAGATGGGCAGGATGTGTGAAGAGAGTGATGGCATGGGTCATCCCGTCTACCCAACGTGACATGAGAAATAGAGATGGGCAGGATGTGTGAAGAGAGTGATGGCATGGGTCACCCGTCTACCCAACATGACATGAGAAATAGAGATGGGCAGGATGTGTGAAGAGAGTGATGGCATGGGTCACCCGTCTACCCAACGTGACATGAGAAATAGAGATGGGCAGGATGTGTGAAGAGAGTGATGGCATGGGTCATCCCGTCTACCGCACGTGACATGAGAAATAGAGATGGGCAGGAGTTAGTTATTACTGATATAGCTTAGTCTTACATTCATTGATTGGAATGCGAAAATTAATGCTCATTATCACACCAAATGTGTTCCGGAAACCTTTTCTAAAAAATGATGTTCTAAAATTGTTTTCTGAGCCAAGAAGGCCATGTTTTTCTTAACAAAGACAGCACCTCCTCCAACACTGTAAAAAGAGCATAACACACTCAGTAGAGGAACAACGTGTTAATTTCATTATCCCCGAAGATTTTCCTAGATGCACAAGTCACCCGATGCTGCCGCGCCTATGAACATTAGCACTTGGGGGATTCTCAAGCGCCGATTACAGAAGCGGAACGTTCTTAGTTTCAACAATCTAAAACATGAGTAGTAGTGTCGGGGTCAAAATGATACCACCTCCCTCAACTGGCCGCCGTTCGGCGATCCGTGGCCCCCACCGCCCTCTCAATCCCTGGGGCATAGGTTGCGGAGGCCACCATGGATCGCCGAACGGCTGCCGGGGAGGTAGTATCACACTACTACTACCAGGGTCTCAACGCCCATTTAGAGACAAGCCTCCACAGTGATATACACCACTGATCGCCATCAACCACACGCATCGGGCACTGCCTTGTGATCAACCCCACACACATATGAACGCCCACTTAGAGACAAGCATCCACTATCACATCGACACGACGGACCCCCCACAGGTACTGATCGCCAGCACCACACATAATTTGGTTTGAACTCCCATTTAGAGACAGGTACCCACAGGGATATACACCCACCCCCACACACCCCACACCCCTCCCCCCCCCCCACACACACAGGAACTGCTCGCCAGCACCACACATAATAGGGTCTGAACGCCCATTTAGACACAGGCATCCACAGGGATATACACCACCTCCTGGTACTGATCGCCAGCACCACACATAATAGAGTCTGAACGCCCATTTAGAGACAGGCATCCACAGGGATATACACCACCCACAAGTCCTGATCGCCACACATAATAGGGTCTGAACACCCATTTAGAGACAGGCATCCACAGGGATATACACCACCCACAGGTACTGATCGCCACACATAATCGGGTCTGAACGCCCATTTAGAGACAGGCATCCACAGGGATATACACCACCCACAGGTACTGATCGCCACACATAATAGGGTCTGAACGTCCCTTTTGAGACAGGCATACACCCACAGGTACTGATCGCCACACATAATAGGGTCTGAATGCCCATTTAGAGACAGGCCTCTACAGGGATATACACCACCCACAGGTACTGCTCGCCACACATAATGGGGTCTGAACGCCCATTTAGAGACAGGCATCCACAGGGATATACACCATGATTACTATCGCCCAGCTTCATGCTATTGCAAAATAATTCGGCCTTAGAGGCTATTCTAAGGCCAAGAAAGCCGACCTGCTCCAGATGATCGGACAGGTCCGTGCCGAGGAGTGGCAGATGTGACTCTCCGGAGCAATGACGACGGGAAGGTTTCCTGCACTAAGCAAAGACGATCCTTGAAATCCCCACAAGAAAGTGCAGCGGATACGTGAGCTTCGTCAGTTGGACGAGGAGGTGACTGCTAGCTTGCGAGCCAAGACTGTAGTGAGACCATCCACTGGAGTGCTTACCTCTCCCGCGCAGGATCACTAAGCAAGTGATGAGGGGTCTGAGGTCTGAACCCTTAGCCCAGAGCATAAGGCAAGAAGGCGAACATAGTCTCGACAGCGTCTCGGTGAAAGGGAGACAGAGGATAGAGGACGTCGGTCAGTATGCTGGACATTCTTCAGAGGTCTAGAAGGAGACCTCACATGCCAAATCATGCAAAAGATCAAGCAGACTGTCCAGAACGCCTTCTACCTCTGCTACACCCATACATATCGCATCCATCACATCGAAGACGGAAGGGTGATGCTCTTCCACAAGAATGCTCCAGGGAGCCCATGGCTGAACACAATAGGAGCAGCTCAGGACTGGGTGGCAGCAAGAGAGCAAGCCTGCCTCGACACAGACAATATAGATCAACCCAACAACAAGTGGGCTTTCGTTCGATCAATCAACGTTGAGGTCAGTGCTGTCATCGACAGCCAATCTCTGCTTGGGACAGGCCCCTCCCAGACTTGCTACGACAGAAGAAGAGTATGACTACCCTCGACGCCTATAGGGACAACATGTGTCTCTGGAGATGTCTAGCAGTTCTCCAAGGAGCGAGCGCTGATAGAAGTACAGCTCCTGCACGAGAGCTTGCCACATAGTTCTACACAGTACCTCATGTCCGCAAGACCTCGCTGGATCAGCTGGACAAGGTAGAGTTTTTCGCCAAGATCGGGATTCACGTGTATGAACCAACCGAAGAGGGCACCTGGCACATGATCAGGCAAGTAGCTCACTACCGTGACACCATGACCATCGGAGTGTGGGACCACCACGCCTTCTACATCAAGAACATCTCCAAGCTGGCACATACACTAGTCTGCAGTCACTGTCAGCGGAGGCTTACAAAGGCATGCCATCTTCAATGCCATGCTGATCACTGTGCAGGCGGCAAAACAAAAATCGTGTGTCCTGGCGAGATGGTTGAGGCGCCACAGTCTGCGTATGAGAAAGCCTTCTATCCGCCCCAACCATCCAGTTCAGCAGCTACTCGTTGGATCGAGTATGAGTCGAGAAACATAGGCGTACATATACACCATGTAGAGTGTGGGCACGGTGGCGAGTGTTGGATCGAGGGTGCTCCCGTAGATGGTTATGAGCTGACCACCAACACCGTTTACCAGTTCCATTGCTGTCACTGGCACGGGTGTCCACAACACCAGTGAGGTGAGGATGCCGAACAAAGATACCGCAAGACAGTCCAGAGAGAGGAGAAGCTGAGAGCATCTGGATGCACACTTGTTGTACAGTGGAAGTGCTGTATAAAACGCTGCCCAAGCGTCCCTAAACGAGTTAGGACTGTCCCATACCCACACTTCATAGTTTACAACTTCAAAGCACCCCTAGATGGTATCAAGACTCATCCTACGGAGAATCTCACGATCGAGAGTACTCACATACCTATCTCTGTGTCAGTTGGCTGCTCCTTAGAGGGCGCCACGAATGAACCCACTCACGTCTGCAATCCTGACCCCAAAGAACTGATCAGATAGTTCATGCTGGAGATCCAATGGCGAGCATCTCTAATCTGGACAAGGGTTAGGGCACAGTACATATTGACAGACCTCGACAAGCTCCCAAAGCAACAGCAGCGACTGATCAACGAATGGTGTGACCAAGTGCCTGTACTGGGGTTCAACTCTGGGCAGTATGACCTGAACCTCATCAAGAAGTACCTTGTCGATGAGCTGACTGACAGTACAGGTACAGTGAAAGTCGCCAAGAAGGATAGTCAGACCATATTTCTCATAACACCTGAGCTATGGTTTCTCGATGTGCTGACCTACCTCGGCCCAGGAGTCTCGTATGAGGTATGGGTCAAAGCTTACGGATGTACACAGCAGAAGAGCTGGCTCCCATATAAATGGTTTGACACACATGAGAAGCTGAACTATCCATGGCTTCCTGACTACTCAGCATGGGCATCTAAGCTCAAGTGTGACTACCTCTTGACGTGAACAGAGTGGGAACAGTGTAACCAGACATTCAGCGAGCATGGAATGCGGACATTCGCCAACTGGCTGCGATACTACAACAACATGGGCGTCAGTCCATTCATCTAAGCCCTAGAGCGGAATGGGAGTTCTACACAGAACAAGAAATAGACATCCTCAAAGATGTGGTGTCTCTCCCAGGTGTGTCACTGCAGTACCTCCTACGTGGAACTGCTCAGCACATGCCGGATGTTAGCCTCTACTCACCGGACAAGGAATACTTCGAGATGCTGAAGGGTGCTGTTGTTGGCGGTCCCAGCATCGTGTTCACCAGATACCACGAGGGCGGTGTGACTCGAATCCGCCAGAGTGAGTGTGTCTGCCAACGTCTACTCGGCTACGATGCAAATGATCTGTACCTGTCAACGATAGCCAAAGAGATGCCAGGTGGTAAGGCGAAAGTGCGCCATTGGTCCGGTGCCAGTGGGGTGGCTAGCTTTAAGGAGGCTCTCCTAGCAGACAGCTGGTTTGGGTTTGCTGACGTGGATATATAGGTCCCCAAGGCTCTGTGGGCAAAGTTCGACGGAATGCCTCCTCTCTTCTCTAACCGCGAGATCCCGGTAGAGGCAATCTCGTCTGAGATGCTGGCATATCTAGGGCGAACAGGGAGGAAGCGGCCCACCACCCAGAAGCTGGTCTGTGCCCTCTCTGGTAAGAAGCGGCTGCTGTATGCCCCGACCCTCACGTGGTATATAACCCATGGCCTGGAGATCACTGCTGTATACCGTACCATAGACTATGAGGTCAAGCGCCCATTCGAGTGGTTCGTGGAGAATGTTACAGAGGCCCGCCGCTCGGGAGATGTAGATAAGAGCAAAGCGCTCTTGGCAGATCTCTTCAAACTCCTCGGCAACAGTGCCTACAGGAAGCTCATCGAGGCCCTAGAATGTCATAGCAACACCAGCTTCACGAAGGATGAATGCGTGGTAGACAAGGCCCTGCGTAGTGCATGGTTCGAAGATCTCGAGATCGGTGAGTCATACGAGCTCCAGAGTCGCAAGCCAAGAATCACAATTCGACTCGCGAAGCTGCGAATGCTGGAGCTCTACTACGACTTCCTCGATCGCTACATAGCTCATGACAGCTTTGAGTACCTGCAGATGGACACTGACTCCACGTATATCGCTATAGCAGGCTCCAACCTCGACGACGTCTTTCGCCCTGAGATACGAGCAGAGTACCAGGCTCATAAGCGGGACTGGCTAGCTTGGGACAAATGGTCTGGATGGACTCTGGGACTGTTCAAGCTCGAGTTCGAAGGCTCTCATGGCAGTGCTCTCTGCTCCAATTGCAGCACCCTACATGGTGGGGTGCACAGGGCTAAAAACCGAGGCCTACGCATGCGCAACCAGGATATGGTGACATATGCGCAGGAAAAACTTGGATTCTCCACTTACTATGATAAGCACCATGTGCTGCCAGATGGGGTCCATACCGAGCCCATCGAGTATCATGTTAGCACCCTAAGGGGTGATAGCTGTGTGTCTTCAGGTACTAGCTGATGCTCTTCTATGACAAATGGTCGCCTAGGCAGTCCGTACTGGCGTGCCAGGTAGTACAGTGTAGGCCGCCCCTCCGCCTCCACATACCTGTCAAGCCTGTGAACATCTATCGACCAGTTAGGATCTGTTGCACGTCGTCGACCACCTTCCATCCCACCAGGCTGATACAGGTACCGAACCAGAGCATCAGATGGTAGGCACTCCTCTCCCTTGTTCGCTCCTCTAGAGCTGTGACCAGCAGAGTGTCTAATAGCCTCTACTGGCTTCTTTCCGATTAGCCTAGCATCCTCGGCATTGGATCTCTCCACCACAGCCCTCTCACCCATACTCTAGAACGTTCACTCGGTGTGGCTATTTCTCTCTGCCAGTGTCCGATTCCACCACTCAACGATAGCCTGGGCATGGTGATGCCCTACCTCGCCTCGCCTAACTGCCACACTGTGTTTCCGCATGAGGCTGCAGTCTCTCTCTGAACTCCTTACCCTCATCCACCTGCAACAATTCCGGCCACTGGAGGGGATTTTCCGAAGCCTCGTAGACACCCTGGAATTCCTGAAAGCTGACTTGTCTGTGAGTGGTACTACCGCCTTGTACCTGCTGGCGACATCGACGATGATGAGGGCATACTTGTAGGTCTTACGACCAACCGAGTCATGTGGAAGGAATAGAACATCTGCCTGGTGAACTCTGTTCGAGACAGTTTCCTCGAAATGGGCATGCCTGATGTGCCGTGGACGAGGTCTGTATATCTGGCACGTCGCCTGGTGGCTGAGCCACTGGCTAACTTTCTCCAATATGAAGTTGTGGCCCTTGCGACGTGCAGCCTCGAGTAGTTGAGGGGGCTCATGGTAATATCCACCAGGCGGATAGTAGAGTTCCTCAAGAAAGACGGTTGATAAACTCCCGGATTTCATCACGACATGCATGGCCTGGGTGAACTCTAAACAGACGAGCAGATGGCCATCATTCATTCGACCATCACTGAAGAACTCCTCAAACACCTCCATACACTGGCGTCTAATCTCTGCTGGATCCTCACTAAACAGTAGTTCATCGATCAACCCTTGGAAGTTAAGGGACTTGACCAGGTCGTACAGAGACGTCATCCTTATATAGTATGGCTTAAATGTTCGGTGACCCAGATGGCCGTGTGCGCTATGGCACCGTACGGTAGCCAAGGGCCTGCGACTCCAAAGAACGTACCTACTCCTAAAACGATGGCAGGTATGGCTTCAGAAATCTTCTCCACCCCATGGAGAGCATTGTTGGCGATCTTGCGGACCATCTCGCCAGCCTTCGTTGTGAACAGAGTGATCAGAGCCCCAACTGCTGCCAGCAGACCGATAGAACCTTTCACGTAAATGCGATAGATTCCTTTCGAACAACTCATATATTCCTAGAGCTACGTTTCTTAGCTGGCGGCAGAGTGAAGCAGCTAGCCCCTGCCCCTAAGGGGATGAAGATCACTATCGATCCGGATGGAACAGGGCTCGATCTGGCACAGATATTTTTCGAGGGGTTCAGTTTAACTCTTCGTACATGTATATAGACATGATGCTCATCATACTGCTCATGCTGGCGTCGACAGCAGTAGCACAGGGCGCTGAGACTGCCATCATATTGGATGCCAAGTGGGCCCACTTCCAGGATGACCCCCAGTACAATACTTGGGTCGACCCCTTGTGGAGAAACATTTACGACCGCTTTCACCCACGTGAAGAGATCACGTCTGTCTGCCACTTCTATGGGATGGAGAGGGTAGGCCGTGGTTGTCTGCTGGAGACCCCTGCTCAGCACCAGATTCTCTGCATAAAATGTGAACATGCCAGAGTTTGTCGTGGTTCACATGCTAATCACTTTAGCCTCCTCCCAGGTTAGCGTTGTCAAGGTAGATGGAAGCCCCTATGGGTGGTCCCATTATGCCGATGCGACTCTGGCAGAGACTACGTGTTTTTCTGAGCCTAAACAGAATAGAGAGAGAGAGAGATGCCGGCCCTGTGGTTGATGGCGATCAGTGGTGTATATCACTGTGGAGGCTTCTCTCTAAATGGGCGTTCAGCCCCTGGTAGTAGTAGTAGTAGTAGTGTCGGGATGATCCTACCTCCCTGGCAGCCGTTCGGCGATCCGTGGTGGCCCCAGTCTCAACAACCTATTTCCCATGGACTGAGAGGGCGGTGGGCGCCACGGATCGCCGAACGGCGGCCAGTTGAGGGAGGTGGTATCATTTTGACCCCGAGACTACTACTACGTGCTTTAAAACAGGATAAAAGCCACAAAGTTAAAATATGATCAATGAATCCCTGTTGTCATTGTCTACGCGCTGCAAGATGGCTTATCAATACAATAGAAATGGTATGGACAAGTTAAAATAATAAAATAATCCGTCTTATATTATTAATGATACTATGGAATCCTGTTGTGTCATTCGATGTATGTCGCTCTCGATACTCTTACTTTGCAATAACTGAACAGTGACCATATCCGATATGCATACTTAGCTGGTCTCGTCAAGGACTCTTTGCAGACAGTGGAATTTACATTGATGAATTATTCATAACGCATTCTACGCATGCCAGCTCCCTTTACTGCCGCAGCCTGTACTGGATAAATCACCTTCTCGAATAAAGTGGGGTCAAAGTTCTATAACTCCAGGCATGCTAAGACTTGACAACTGCCCAGTAGTGCCATCTTCTGTCGGTAATCTCTTCTTAATGTATCCGCAGTTACCTACAAATATTCCGATTAAATTAATAACATTTGCGAGTGCCTCTCTGGCTCCAGGTATTATCAAAGCTTTTTGGCATAATAACGACAAAAATCTGTTCTTTGATTACTTAAGATAAGATACAATCACCTAGCAGTGATGGGAGTGATGACGCGTAATTGTCGCTCACCTCTAGGTTCTTATTGGCAGACGATGCACTCTGAGTCTGCTCACGTGGTTGACAATTCACGTGTGATGGCGTCATACAGTGAACTTTATGGCGTGTCAAAATACATGGCTTTAGCCAAAATTATGACAGCGATAAAGTTTGTTAAAATCAGTCAATTTCTTTTCATTTTATAAAATATAACGAGAACCATTATTTTTGGCAGTTTTTGAGGAAATATAAATCGCGTTTATGATCTCCCACCATGGCCTGACATGAAAACTTACTCCTTTTGGTAACATGATGTGTTGCTCCAGTACACGTGTGCCTCATATGATTTTGTGCGTCCCGAGTGTAAATAAAGTGAACTTGAACTTGTGTCTGTAAAATAGTTACCTGTGAGAGGAGTGGCGGCAATACGGAATGTAAAAGCCTTCGCGCGTCTATAGACGGCAGTCTGGTTGTATACTCCCAAAGAGAGTTGAGATTGTGCAGGAATGAAAACTACAGATTGATTAGGGGATAAGTTGGAAAGTGGACTGAGACCGCAAGTGGAAGCAGACTATAAACCTGATATACCTATGTTACTCTCTAGTCAGAGTTAACCTTACTTCGGTTGACGGAGGAGAATGCTTAAATTCAGGCGTGATTTGGCCCTGGCGTAGATAATGTGCCCCTTGGTATCTGGGTTCATTGTTGAAGATCTAAGTTATTTTGCTTGTGGCAAACAGAAGGTGTACGCTGTGTAGATTACATTAGTTTTATGTTAGGCTGATATAATGTGGTGGCATGCATTGGTTATTTTCAGATATTACACGATGCACATTTTCATGTAACATTTGGAATGCTTTGCAGTAAATGTTTCTAATGGAGGCAATGTTAATGGGCAACAATCACAGTGTATAGAAAATAACAATTAATTATATTTCACGTGAACGAACTTCCGACGCTATCAGTACACAACACATTTCGCGTTTAAACAGCCATTGCAATTTAATCAATGTATTCTAGCACATGTATAAGTTACATATTGATAATGAACTATTCACAGCTGCGCCAACGCATATGGATTTGGAAGAGCCATCACATCTGCGCTACTTGTTTTCCCAAAAGCACCGATAGACCACCAATTAAGCATATCCTTAATTGCAGCTCTATGCTTGCTTCCTGTATCTGTGGTGTTGGACACTCATACAAGACACGGATAGAATACCATCATTCTAAACACAATCCCTCAGGACTCCTGAGGCAGAATCGCAAGTCGGCTGTGAACACCATAGCTTTCCGATGATGAGGCGCTTGGCAGATGGAGAAAGGCGAGGTATTGTTCCACCCGGTCTTGTATCTCAATTATACGGATAGCACATCTTATGGTTTTGCGTCTGGAACTCCGAGAGAGAAGAGAATGGTACAGATAATTTAATTTTAGCAGCACATCATGACTATTCTGGGAATATGGATGTAATCCTACTCCACGGACCAATCAGCTATTCTGATGTGCACAATGGGCTTTGAAGGGGATCGCTGATAATGCTTATTAGTCGTACTCTGTGCGTAATCTAGCTTATCAATTTGTGGTACGGTAGTCTGTACGCAATCTGCACACACCTTATGTTTACTAATGCGTACAAGATTATTTTGTCAATTCATGAATCCATTTCCTCGCTCAATCATATGACGTCATAATCAACTACGCGGCGTGTATGCTGACGTCATAATCATCCGACACGTTGTACGAGCCGTATGTTTTTGCTTTTTTAAGAAACATGCTGTTGAATATTTTAAAACTAATTTGACTGGGTGCTTTTGCTGCAGTATAGTTTTCTGGATATTGATAGTCATGAGGTTCAGAGATCCCAACACGAGCGATGTGTGGGTGGAGCTTAGATAGAGATGGGCGGGGCATAGCTAAAACTGCAAGGGTCCATTATGCGCGCATTACCCCCCACCCCCCACCCCTCCCTCCACACACCCCCGCTCCAATCCCCAAAAAAAACAACCCCATCCCATCCACCCCCCAATCCACCCCCCACCCAACCACCCCCATCCCACCGCACCCCACTGACCAATCGAAGTCCACAAGCTGTCGGAAGAAATCGAGGATGGAAAACAATTAAGATTGATTGCTGCATGTATCGAGGAAACAATGCTTCAAATGAGCCTCAGATTTCACAAGAGTGTAAAACAATGTGCATGCCATCGACTGATTTCAATAGTATTTAACCTCTCTCGTCTTAAACTTAATCATGAAATGATCAAGACAGCACCGTCCACTTCAGTGGTCTTGAAGAATGTCCATTTGCATGCTGAGAGAGGAATATTTTCTGAAAATTACCCACTGGAACGACTGTTTCGGTTACTTTGGACTACTTAATAAGCACATTGGCTCAGAAATCAGGGTGGTCTATCTCATCGTCGTTGGAAACATGAGCAATCTTCTTCCCTCCTTACATCTCTCCACAAAATAAATTGGCACCAGTATAAAAGACTACCATTAGCGAACACTCTGATGGAAAATGTGGAACTGGCATAAATGAGACCTAGAATTATGGATGGATCCTAGAAAAGTGAATTAAACAAATAACTGTTTTCGAATTCGTGTATGAAGAGGCCCGTAAGTGCGATGAGGATGGAGAGTGCGAGGAGGATGGTAAATGCTAGGAGGACGGCAAGTGCGAGGATGGAGGGTACGTGAGAGGAAGACCATAAGTGCGTGGAGAATGGTAAGTGCGAGGAGGACAGTGAGTGCGAGGAGGGTGGTAAGTGCGAGGAGGATGGTAAGTGGGTCAAGGATGGTAAGTGGGTAGAAGATGGTAAGTGCGAGGAGGATGGTATGTGCGAGGAGGATGATAAGAGTGATGAGGATGGTAAGTGCGAGGAGAGAATTAAGTGCGAGGAGGATGGTAAGTGCGAGGAGAACATTAAGTGCGAGGAGGATGGTATGTGTGAGGAGAATGGTAAATGTGAGGGGGACACTAAATGTCAACATGGATGGTAAGTACGAGGAGGACAGTATGTGTGAGGAGGATTGTATGTGCGAGGAGAACGATATATGCGAGGAGGAAGCAAGTACGAAGAGAACAGTAAGTGCGAGGAAGATGGTAAGTGTGAGGAGGATGGTAAGTGCGAGGAAGACGGTATTGGCGAGGAGAACATTAAGTGCGAGGAGGATGGTAAGTTCGAGGAGAACATTAAGTGCGAGGAGGATGGTATGTGTGAGGAGAATGGTAAGCGTGAGGGGGACACTAAGTGCCAACATGGATGGTAAGTACAAGGAGGACATTATGTGTGAGGAGGATTGTATGGCCGAGGAGAACGATATATGCGAGGAGGAAGCAAGTACGAAGAGAACAGTAAGTGAGAGGAAGATGGTAAGTGTGAGGAGGATGGTAAGTGCGAGGAAGACGGTATTTGCGAGGAGAACATTAAGTGCGAGGAGGCTGGTAGGTGCGAGGAGAACATTAAGTGCGAGGAGGATGGTATGTGTGAGGAGAATGGTAAGCGTGAGGGGGACACTTAGTGCCAACATGGATGGTAAGTACGAGGAGGACACTATGTGCGAGGAGGATTGTATGTGCGAGGAGAACGGTATGTGCGAGGAGCAGGTAAGTGCGATGAGGGTGGTAAGTGGGAGGAGAACGGTATGTGCGAGGAGGAGGTAAGCGCGTGGAGGATGTAAGTATGAGGAGGAGGTAAGTGCGATCACGGTGGTAAGTGAGAGGAGAACGATATATGCGATGAGGAAGCAAGTACGAAGCGAACAGTAAGTGCAAGGAAGATGGTAAGTGTGAGGTGGATGGTAAGTGCGAGGAAGATGGTATGTGCGAGGAGAACATTAAGTGCGAGGAGGATGGTAAGCGCGAGGAGAATATTAAGTGCGAGGATGATGGTAAGTGCGAGGAGAACATTAAGTGCGAGTTTGATGGTAAGTGTGAAGAGAACTTTAAGTGCGAGGATGATGGTAAGTGCGAGGAGAACATTAAGATGGTAAGTGCGAGGAGATCAATAAGTGCGAGGAGGATGGTAAGTGCGAGGAGGGGTGGTAAGTGCGAGGAGGATGGTAAGTGCGAGGATGGTAAGTGCGAGGAGAACAATGTGTTGGAAGGATGGTAAGTGCGAGGAGGGTGGTAGGTGCGAGGAGGATGGTAAGTGCGAGGAGGATGGTAAGTTCGAGGAGGATAGTAAGTGCGAGGAGGACGGTAAGCATGAGGAGGCCAATAAGTGCCAACATGGATGGTAAGTACGAGGAGGACAGTATATGCGAGGAAGATGGTATGTGTGAGGGGAACGGTAAGCGTGAGGAGGACAGTAAGTGTCAGCATGGATGGCAAGTACGAGGAGGACAGTATGTGCGAGGAGGATTGTATGTGCAAGGTGAACAGTATGTGCGAGGAGGCGGTAGGTGCGAGGATGAGGTAAGTGTGAGGCGGAGGTAAGTGTGAGGCGGGTGGTAAGTGGAGGGAAGATGGTAAGTGCGAAGAGGATGGTAAGTGCGAGGAGGATGGTGAGTGCGAGGAGGATGGTAAGTGCGAGAAGGATGGTAAGGGCCAGAAGGATGGTAAGTGCGAGGAGGGTGGTAAGTGCGAGGAGGATGGTAAGTGCGAGGAGAACGGTATGTGCAAGTAGGATGGTACGTGCGAGGATGTACGCATTAGTAAACATAAGGTGTGTGTAGTTGGATGGTAAGTGCGAAGATGGATAGTAAGTGCGAGGATGGATGGTAAGTGCGAGGGTAGATTGTAAGTGCGAGGATGGATAATAAGTGCGGGAATGGATGGTAAGTGCGACGATGAATGGTAAGTACGAGGTCAGATGGTAAGTGCGGGGAGATAAGTGCGAGGATGGAGAGTAGTCGTTAATGGGACAATAGCAGATAGATCTAGCAGAGAGCCATCATTAGCATCAGACGTTCATTAGTGAAAACCATTATTTAGAGCCAGATTAAGCATACATGGGGCCAAGCTCTAATTAGTTATCGGGTCGGTCAAGGAAGGAATGACTACTACTACTACTACTACTACTACCACTAGCGCTACTACTACCACCACTACTACTACTACTACTACTAATAATAATAATAATACTAATACTAATACTACTACTACTACTGGAAGGTCAGACCCGATTCCAGTGAAATTTGTTTCATAATAATCAAACGATTACGTATATATCATGACTGTAAAAATGAGAGACTGAGAGTACAGGCTCAAATTCGTAAAATGCAATAATTGTTTTAGCTTTGGCGGCCCCTTATTTTTCGGGGCACCAGGGCAGTAGTCCATTAATGTGGCTCTCCCATTAGTAGAACATTCATGATACCGCGCATACTCGTTCATACAGATAAACACATTGTTAATTACAATTCACAATTGCAGACCATAATTACGTAGAGAAGGGGAGAGACGAGAGCAGAATCAGGTTCTTCGACGGGAGGTTAGAGAGTTAACGCAGCGGGTTAAACCCTGTTACGGCCTCATTCCTGAAGAAGTTCGTCAGTTCCTTGACGAAACACGCCGGGTGTGGGAAGCAACAGAGGGAAACCTCGATGGTATACCAGTATACAGAGTCACCCGCGCGTCCAGAGGACAATTATCGAAAGCAATCGACGGATTCGTAGTGGGAAAGGTCAGGGACACAGCCACCTATGAGGAGCTGTGCGACTTCATAATGGTCAACTTTGTTTCAGCGAATGAACCGGAATGCGTGAAGTATGATCTGGAGGCCGTACAGCAGTGCCACTGTGAGACCATGGTCTCATTCAATCGGCGATACCGGGAGATGGCCACCAGAGCTTATCCAGAGGAGAACGTCGACAACAAGAGAATCGTGTTGTCCGCCTACATCAAGGCATTGAACGATCGAGGAATGGGTCGACGTATAGTAAGAAAGAAAATCACAAAAGTGCAGAGGGCGATGGAAATGACCGAGGAGGAAGAGGGCTGCAACGACTTGTTGCAGGCCATGAATATTTCCCCTCGAGGAGAAGAAAACATGGAAGTCAACATGATTGACGCAGAAGAGGGAAAAGACGTCTGGTCGGTGATCAGTTCGATGAAACGACAGATCACCCAACAAACTAAACCAATCGAACGACTTTGCGCAGTCATCGAGAATTTGCAGAGTGGACTTGTGTTCTCACCACCACAGATGCGCACCACACCGCAATGCAAAGCCAAACCACAACCTCGTAAGCCAGCAGCAGCGCCCAAGGAAACAAAGAAACAGATCACTTGTTTCAATTGTGGAAGAATCGGACATTACATGAATGAGTGCCAACAAGCGGTACAGCCAGCACGAAGACAGGCAGCACCGAAAACTCAACAACAACGTCCGCAGCGTCCACCTATGATGTGCTTTACTTGCGGTAGACAAGGACATCTGGCTAGAGACCGTTTCTCTAGTAGACAAGACCGACCACCGGTAAAGTGCTACAAGTGTGATAAAGAAGGGCACTATCAAGCAAACTGCCCATCATCATCGCCAATGCCACAGCGACGTGCTGTGAAACGTCCACGACAAATGGATCAATGCGAAGAACTGATGCAGGTAGATGAGATAAACAATAGTGGTGATAATAATTATAAGGGACTCGAGACCACTCCGCAGTCATGTTCGCGAAACACCCGACGAGATTTAGCGAACAGACCCAGAATGGAAGATGAATACGAAGACCGTGAGGGATTTGCCCTCACGGATTCGCGAACAGACAGGTATGGCCGTTATTCATACGGTGATGGAGGAGCCCTGTCTGTAGATGGCCGGCGACAGTCGTATGCAGAAGCCGTCAATAATGGAAGAAGGAGTTCGTTAAACGGAGATGGAGGGGATCGATGGTGACTGAGCAATTCCTCATCCAGCTCGAATTCGAACCACACAATCAAGGAAACCAAGGTGAGTATGTCGATGCATTAATAGATACTGGTGCTACTACATCCTTGGTTAGAAAGGATATATGGCATAGCATTCTGAATGCTAGGCCATTGAAAAAGGCTAAGACATTATTAGCAGTAAATGGTTCACCAATAGATATTTTGGGGGAGACCCAAATTAAATTCAAAGATGCCTGGCCTATTCGAAGTATGGTTGTGAATAGTATGAGGCATGAATGTCTAATTGGAGAGGATGCCTTGTACCTGGGAAATGCAAGGATTGACTACAAGACCAAAGCAGTAGTATGGTTTGGTCGTGTATACCCATTTAGAATTCCATATAGGAAGCAGACAGATTATGTGTATGCCAGTTGCAAAGAAACGACCGGATATGCAGTTATTGACAAAGTACTGAGCGACTTTGCCAATAATTTCGATACGGCTCATCCAAATACGTTAGGACATGTACCCAAGGTAGAATGTACGATCCCAACAGGAGATTATCCTCCCATTAGGCAGAAAGCCTATCGCTTACTGCTAGCCAAGCAGTACTTGGTCAAAAACCAAGTTAAAGAAATGTTGGCAGCGGGCGTCATAAGACCATCGTCATCACCCTGGGCGTCACCCATAACTCTGGTACCGAAAAAGGATGGTGACACCAGATTTTGCATTGACTATAGGAAATTAAATTCTGTATGCCATAAGGATAGTTATCCGTTACCGAACATATCCGATATCTTTGATTCTATGAGAGGCGCAACGATATTTTCTATGATGGACTTGAAGTCTGGATATTGGCAGATACAAATGGCCAGCCAAGACATCGAGAGAACAGCATTCGTTTGCAGTGAAGGTCTTTTCGAATGGATTCGGATGCCTTTTGGTTTTTGCAACTCAGGTGCCGTATTTCAGAGGGCAATGAATGATATTTTCCGTGAATATGTAGGAAAATATGTGCATGTTTTCGTCGACGATATAGTCGTATATTCACGAAATCCGACGGAGCACGCACATCACTTGCGTTAGGTCATGCTCAAGATTCAAGAATATAATTTACAAGTAAAGAAAAAGAAATGTGATTTTGCCACTAAGTCTGTTTACTTGTTAGGGTATCACATGTCTGCGCAAGGTGTAGCTCCACAGGCTCAAAAGGTCAAAGTCATACGAGAAATGTCACCACCCCGTGATGTAGGTGAAGTTCGTAGTTTTCTGGGAGCTACAGATTACTACCGATCTTGTGTTAAAGGCTATGCCGAAATTGCAAAGCCTCTGATTGAGTTAACTAAAAAGTATAAGAGATTTGAATGGGGTAAGCATGAACAGCAAGCGTTTGAGAAATTGAAGAACTTGCTGTGTAGTGAGACCGTACTCACTTATCCGAATTTGAATGCCCCGTATAAGTTATATACTGATGCATCTAGTTATGCAATAGGTGCGATGCTAGTACAAGTTGATGATAAGGGTATAGAGCATGTTATACAGTATGTTAGCTCTACTCTTATAGACAGTCAGTTGAATTGGCCCATAGTAGAAAAGGATGCTTATGCCGTGATGTATGCATTGAAGAAGCTTCGACCTTATCTATTTGGCGTGCAGTTTACCATGTATACTGACCACAAACCTCTAAAGATTTTGTTTGTGGGAGAGGTTAAGAACACGAAAGTGCAGCGCTGGGCAGTACTGATTGCTGAGTACGGATGTAAGATCGAATACATCCAAGGCTCGAAGAATTTTCGAGCGGACATGTTATCCAGGTTACGCCATCCGGTAGAAGTCGCCATGTTGGACACTGGCGATTACGTCATACCTGAGGTAGATGAAGGTGCTTTACCTCATGTCCCTTTAGAAGTATACGACGTACCGTACGATGATTTATGTGCCGAACAAACCAAGGAATACCCGGAGTTATTTAGAAATACACCGGAGGAGTACATGGTAAAGAATGGCATACTGTATCCTTTAATTCCACCTTCAGCGTTAGACGCTGAGTACCCCAGAATCTTGCTACCTACCCTGTTCCATGAGAAAGTGCTCCGGAAGGCTCATGAACGAGCTGGTCACCAAGGTCTGAAGAAGACCATCGGTATGGTAATAGATTCTTTTGTCTGGACATCTTTGAGAAAAGATGTGGTACGTATGCTTGAAACGTGTACGACGTGCCAGGTCAACCGACCTGTCACTACTCGACCTAAGTATAGTGAGATGCCAATGGCCAGTTATCCAAGTCAGATAATTGGTATGGATTTGATTGGTCCACTTTTAGAGTCGAGTAGAGGTAATAATTACATTATGATGGTGATCGATCACTGTTCTGCATGGGCAGAAGCATATCCGATTGCAGCTAAGACATCTCAGAATGTTGAGGATAAATTCTTCAATGAGTATGTTGCTCATCATGGTTTCCCTGAGATTCTGATTACAGATCAGGGTAAAGAATTCTGTTCAAATTCTCTGGAACAGCGATTCCATGAACATGGTATTGATCATAGACGATTGAGTCCGTATCATTCACAAACTAACGGACGTACCGAGAGGTTCAATCGCACTCTTAAGGAGTTAATCCAGAAAGGTGTAAATAACGAGTCGCATGCATGGGAAGATGAGTTAGGTGCAGCTATAACAGCATACCATAACACTCGTCACTCCACGACCGGGTATACGCCATTCTATCTGACGTATGGTCGACGGGCAAGACTTCCGTTTGCTATCCTACTCGATGCTTCGCATGATCTTGGCAAAAGACGAACCTGTCTCAATAATGCCTTGCTGCGTGCTCGAGGAGTAACGGCCAAGTCTCGAGAAGTACACCGAGAACAGATAAACAAGCGTGCAAATGCTGGTGAATATAAGGTTGGCGATTCAGTGGTAGGAAAAGCTGAGGAGAGGATGAAGTTAACATCTTGCAGTGACCCTGAGTATGAGATCTTTAAGATCAACGGTCCTGTGGCCCATGTCCGCCATCAAAGGTCTGGGAAGGTGTGCGTACTTAACATATCCAAGCTATGTGTAGTCGACTCAGAGATGTGCTGGGACAAAGTAAGACCACGCCCTATTCGTAACCCTGCAAAAGGTAAGAAAGCCAGCCATCATCCACGAATTGTACCATTACCCGAGTCCGTACCTTTGCCGGTACCCAACTCCGACACAACACCTCATAAGTAGCTCGCAGGAAGCGACCAGCTTCTAATTGGGAGCCGAAGGTGCATAAAGTGGGTAAGGTGGTTGACATGGATGTATACACCTGTACAAAAGTTAAGCACCACCCTATTTTTGCGCACATGCGAGGGTATATTCATGTGCTATGAAGAAAGCAATAGCATAAACATTTATGTACCCATCCATCTTAGTGCAAGAGGTAATAATGCAACTAGAGGAATGCTGATTATGATGGTGGGGAAACACTGTATGTTTTTGTTTGAACTTGAAAACGAGGCCTGAATATGGTTACGTTGACACAACTGACAACTATTGCCCTACAGTTGACACACGTGGCTAGATTGTCATTAATGGTGTCTGAAAACGAAATTTAACATCTGTGCACGAGTTTGAGACTGTCATTATTAATACCGGGTATATCCACCTTGTGCCTGGATGACGGCCTGGACACAACGTCTCATGCTGGTCACCAACCGACTGATACACCATTGTGGTATTCATTGCCATTCAAGATGGAGTGCGTCTGTTAATTCCTGTAGGTTCTGCACAGGAGGATCCCTCCTTCTCACCATGTTTCCCAGAATGTTCCAGATATGCTCAATAGGGTTCATGTCAGGGCTCCTTGCTGGCCATGGTAGGGTTTCGATGGCATTCTGGCGGAGGTATTCATGCACAGCTCTAGCACGATGTGGTCGGGCGTTGTCATCCATGAATATAGGGTGGGTTCCAGGTGCATGATTTACAAAATGAGGGACCACAACTCTATCCAGTATGGAATCTTGATATCTTTGTCCATTTAGTGTTCCAGGTAGAGTCAACAGATCCAGCTTACAATCAAATGAGATGCACCCCCATATCATAACGGAACCTCCACCAAATGGAACTTCTTCCATGATGTTACGTTGGTCGTACGCCGTGCGTCTGGACCTCCATACACGAGTTCGACCATCTGTGGCATGAAGCAGGAACCGACTTTCATCGGACCAGTGTACCCGTCTCCAGGATCTCATGTTCCAGTGTCTTCTTTCGTTGCACCACCTCAGACACTCCTCTTTGTAGTGTGCAGTGAGGAGAGGACGTCTGACAGGTCTCCTAGCTTTCATGCCAGCAGCATACAGTCTCCTTTTGACGGTAGACATTGACACTCTATTGCGCGTTTCCAATTGCTGGCTGAGCACTCTGCTGTTGGTGAATGGAGATCTCCTAACAAGGCGTACTAGGGCTCGATCATCACGGGCAGTAGTCTTCTTCGGTCTTCCAGATCTAGGCCTGTCCTTCACCTCGTTAGTTTGCCCATGTTTTGCAATCAAACGACTGATTACAGTTTGGTTAATGTCCAGCTGTCTGCCAATCTCTCTGCATGACATACCAGTGGTATGCATGCCTATGATTTGCCATTTCACACGATCACTTAACCTTCGTCTTGCCATAGCGGTTCACAATCAAGAGCTAATTCTCTCTGTACAAATAAACCACGGTCATGAACACAAAATTCCTAATCTTGTCGCCTAAATCTGTATGTAATGTTCTACACCTCAAACTGGACTTTTACATAACTGAACACGTGTGCTGTTTCCCGCCACGCACGGACATCAAGCGGCGTGAAGTCATGCATGCATGTGCATTTCGTACTTGGAATTATGTCAGCTAACGCGGGGACAAAAAGTATGGCAGCCTAGTTGTACCATCATGTTTCTACGTTCTATTGTTTTTGCTGGTGCTTAACTTTTGCACAGGTGTATAGATCGACATGGTATGAGTGCTAATCCAAAGTATGAGTCACCAATGGGTACATCAGAGACTCCTCGTACCGTAATGATGGACACCTCGGAGGATGTACCCGAGCCTGCCATTGAGCCAATGGAAATACTTCCATCGCCCCCCTACTTTCTGCGCAAGCGCAGTCATGCTCCTGAGTTCAGCTCAGACAGTAAGCGTATTAGGATTGTTGCATTTGGCCGATCTGTATACGACGACTTTGTCAGTCGTATCGAAGCTGTTATAGAGCCGCATAGCATGAGATAATTTGAATCCCTGCTTAATAGCTATACTAGTAACATCGCATTTGTCTAAACGAATCATGTATACACCACAGTTTTGTGTAACATTAGCTGTAGTCAGTTTAGTGTACGGACTATGCCAGAACTCCAGTGTTCATAAATTACAAAATGGCGTTATGATAACAAACCACCAGAAGATATCTGTAATACGTGCTGAATGGACAGTCGTGGTATGTATCGATCATCCGTATTTACCTGTTAACTTTAGTGAATGATTAGTAAGATTTCGAGTACTTGTTGCGGATATTGGTCGTAGGACTTCATTAAGTCGCAATGACATTTTGGGACTACACCACTGTATAAACATTATCAAAAACATTGCCATGAGAACGCAACAGACAATGTTGAGCCGTGCCAATAACCGACAGAAACGTGGACTGTTTAATTTTGTAGGTGATATAGCGTCATCTCTATTTGGGACAGCAACATCAGGCGATATTAAAACTATCAAGAACGTGGTCAAATCCGCTATGAGAAACATGAACCGATTAGTATATTTCTCTAATAAATTAGCGTCCCATGTGAAGCTTGCTTTTAAAGGAATTAACATCAATGTTGACCGCATTAATGAGGTCACAAATAGTTTGGTCGATCTGACCAAAAATGTAAGCAAGCTATTCGAAATTCACGCTGCACGGCAGGCTGACCTATATTCGTTAGTGCGACTGGGTCATATTATCGATTCGGCCGAAAATGTGGTATATAGCTACCAAAAATTGGCCGCCCAGTTTCATAGGCAGACCGCTTCGCTGGAATTGGGTAGATTAACAGAAGAACTGTTTAGTCCGTCTGACTTGGCCGAAGTTGCTAAACAAGTCAGTGTAGGAAACCGATTGGTTCGTCCATACCAATGGTATTACAGAAACGTTGTCGTGTATCCACTATGGAAAGACGACTCGCAGTTGCATTACATCGCAACTTTACCCTTAATTGATGGTGGCAATTACATTGAATATGGATTACACTCATGGCCAGAACCTTTGGCTACTGTCGGGTATTACATGCAGGTCATAATTGCTCGGACAAGTATAGGACTGGATACTAAGACTGGGTGGTATTTCACGCCATCTGAATGTCAGGGCAGTGAACCTCGTGTATGTCACGGTCAACTGAGAGTCGACAAGACTCACGTACCATGCATAGTTAGTCTATTGACCAACACTACCGACAGTTCGTGTAACATTCAATTATCTGAGTCTAATGAAACATCTAGTAAATTGTTCACCCATAAGAAAGTAGGTGTTGTGCTGCAAACCTTTGGCGAAACTATCGAAGTGCATTGTGGAGGACGACTGACAGACCGGTGTGTTGTGAAAAATGGTCTGTATGAATTAATGTCGAGTGGATGCGATTATGGTGGGAAAGGGTGGCGATTCGAACCTATACAGTCTTACAGTCGGACTTATAGTCGAATTGGTCTTGCCGTGGATGTTCCCAGATTGGATGTGGCTGGAGTGCTAAACCAATCTCTTATTATTAACCATCTTAAAGTACAAAAATGGGACCATTTACGTAAGACTAAATATGTGCCACTAGTCCCATTATCGGAGGTCGACCCAGTGATGGTCGACAGCATCGGCATACGATCCGTGTTTTCCTACTCGATGGCCTCTGTCGTCACATTAATTGTGTTTTTATTTATATTATATAAGTGTGGGATCCTAAACCACATGTGGAAGTGCTTCACATGAAAGCCACGTGCGGCAAGGATTCCGAGTTCATGTCACACTCAGATCCAACGGCCGCAGCTGCCTGCAGCGCTGCCAATGCCGTCGAGGACGCCTAACAGGTCGTCGCCTAACGAACATTCGAGGACTGAGATGGCTGGGTGGACGTGGAGCTGAACAGTATTCCTGCTATGGAATATGAGGACTTATAATCCATTTTACGTATTGTATTTATTGAGTAATATGATTTTATCGTGCTATTACAGTACGATTGTTGTATCATTATCGTACTGTTTATGTTGCAGTAATGATTATTTTAACTGTTTCTTTATAGCTAATTCACTGTTTATTTAACGTTTCATACTGTTAATAGCTAGTTATAATGTTTATTAACTAATTAAGTAGTTAATAATTGATCGTATTATTCGTATTGTTATTTTATTGTTGATTTTAATTTCATTAGGTTGGTCTTGATAGCCCTGGTATAGTGTGGTTTTGTTGTTGAAGTTGTACAACGAGTTAGTTAGCACTCTCTTAAGGCCTTAAGAGACGGTTAACTAACTTTGGTTGAGGGGCATGTGTAGATATGGGATTGTCTTGTGGGAAGTCATGACCCCACTGGATATCTTATATTTACGAGTAAGTCCTAAGTGAAATTTATAATTTGAAAATACCAGGTGAGCTAATGGACCAGTTGACTGTATATCTTATTATTTAGTTTATATATTATACAGTAACTAGTTGATATCAGCAGGTGCTGATGCTATGCGGATGATATGCGAATATCGCCCGATCAGGATTGTTGGATAAAGTTTTAGCATCAATATTGAAATAGTCGAATTGATTAGAATAAGTCCCACGGTTCTGAGTTGATGTGTATCTGGAAATAGTTTAGATGAAAGTTGTTGCTGTTCAATCGGTATACACTTATAATATTCAGCAGTCGTTTGGATCGATAGTTTAGAAAATAATCAATGTAGAAGAATCACTGGAATCGGACGTGACAAAAGGACTTAGTTGATGATGATAGGCATTCTGATTCTCACACGAGAATAGAACAACACCAGCTGGCAATGAGATCATACAGCTCATGTGCCTATTAACTCTAGCATCCTACAGGCTTATCCATCAATAGGCAATGGACAGGACATGGACATTGTAACGTCCTGTAGGAATGAATAACATAATCGAAATTTGTATATCAACTATATGTCACTCATACAATGGCATGCAACAACAACACATTCCGTAATGTTGTTAGTTAGCTGACAGATCGCATCAAATCAGAACCAGCTACCACCGCTTTGTCTATGGGAGGCAGCATCTCCATAGAAGAATAGCACAGAGTTTGATTGGTCAGAATGACGTCACGATCAATGAGTGTCGATCAAACTCTGTAGCAAAGAATTAAACAGAATAGGTTTTATATCCAACAACGAAATGAAAGGATCGTTGATTGGTCAGAACGACCATCATGTAGCAGGTAGGAAGCTTCTAGGAAGGAATAAGCGGAAGTTGATTGGTGTACTGATTGTCCGGACCAATCAAGCTGTGCTTATAACATACCTAGAAGAGTCATCAGAACAAGATCTAAATATCTCAATATGTATAGATCTAAATATTTCGATATGTATAAATCCTCAGCGATTCGGAGGGCTATAAAAGAAGCACTTTCAGTTAGAAAAGAAGAATCAATCCAACATCAGGGTTCGCGTAGCACATCGCTGGTGCTACGTTCGTGGCCAGTAGAATAGATACTTGATTTGTACCAGCCAGGTACTTGTTATATATGAGAGATTTAGCAAATTACTTTATCAGTTTTGTACAGTTAATTGTAGCATTTAATAAAACTTATCCTCTTACAAAAGTAAGACAATAGTTTGGTCATTATTAGAGTTAGGACTCCCGAGTTGGAAGAAACATCCAATCCGAACCACCATCGTTAGGAAACCATTCACCAAGTCATACCCGGAGATCCAAAATCTTCAATGTGTTTCATGGCAGAAAATTGCGCTTGGTAATATATTTGTAAACAATTTCGCTGCTCCTTTCACACATTTATACAATGGCGATTCAGAATAACGCAGCACGCGGATTATATATGGCCACAGCAGGACCACTGCATGACCTCTAGACCACGACATTAGCATCTTTGTATGGAAGAGGTCATTTAATATCCGGATTCCAGATATGCAACTACCGTCATTAAGCAAACGATTATTATCACTCTAGTACATGGCTCAGGAAATGCTGCCAAATGATGATTCTGGTAAACTTGATTCCATGATGTGATGGACATTGGTTTAGCCTCCACCGAGGCTAGAGCCGTAAAACCTCAGTATCCATAGATACTGGCCCCACCCCACCCCATCCCATCTTGACAAATTCTACTTGAATCGCCAACAAGTACTGTGCAAGGAAGTCGGCAAGATAACATGGATTAATGTTCGAAGTGTATCTATGCAGCATCGTTATGGTGGCTGGATGGATCTTGAGCTTGCCCCGTCGCTCATAGATGAGCATGGTGTCTTCTGTCAGCATCTAATCATCGGCAATGATAGACCATATCTCGTGCAACAGTTTTCCGCAACAGGTTCATCATACGGGTACCTGCTTCCATTCCAACAACACTGGCAGAATCACCGCGTTGCTCTAGCCATTGATCAAAATCATGTCAATATGCCTGTGAAGACGGGAAATGAAGCGGCATGGTATGAATTTCATTGTTCTCTTATCTCCCTTAGTAACCTAAAACGTACAGATGGAGAATTAGATTTGACGATGAATTTATTGTTAGCTCCTCCAAGAATACAGCTTGTATTATTGTTCTCTTATCTCCCTTAGTAACCTAAAACGTACAGATGGAGAATTAGATTTGACGATGAATTTATTGTTAGCTCCTCCAAGAATACAGCTTGTATTATGCAATGCATGAATCCATTTCCTCACTCAGTCATATGATGTCATAATCAACTACGTGACGTGTAGGCTGGCGTCATAATCATGACGTCGTGAATGACTCGATACAGTCCGTCTTTAACGCTTAATAGTCAAATACGTTGTACGAATTGTATGGCTTTGCCATTTAATAAACATTCTGTTGAATATTTTGAAACCAATTTAACTGGGCGCTGTTGCTTCCTTGGTTTCAAAAATATTCAACAGGTTTCTTTGAATAGTTGTCTGGAAGTTGATAGTCAAGAAGTTCAGGGAGCTTAACTAGGAGTGGGCGGGGCATAGCTAAAACTGGACAGGTCCATTAAAGGTGTGTTCATAACCCTTATCATTCTTAAAGCTGGAAAAAGCAGATTTCACGTGAGCTAGAATGTAAGCTAGTTGAATATCTTGAGCAAAACTATTGGACTGAATGCTGATAGTGTCAGGAACACCACCGCTATTCAGTTAAATCGTCTTCAAAATACCCATGATGGACAATACTCTATAAGAATATATTAAAACGAATAACTTGCATATAGGTTGGTGTTAAATGAACAACCGTGTCCTGCCAGGATAATGAGATAAAGTCTTTCAAAAGCTGGATTCATTATTGGTGAAAATTATAATTTTTGCCAATATATCGATGGGTTGCGTTTACGCCGTCTGCGTGTCGGTGTTGAATCTCGGTTGACTTTATATCTCGGCAGGGTTTCACCCTTTCACCCTATTGGAAGTAAACTTGGCTTCATGGTTCCTTATATCAAGGGGATTGAGCATGATGATATTGAGATAGTGAAGCCAAAGTTCAAGATCACAGTGACCTTGGTATCAAACTCCAGTTTTATTGATGAGTTTTTGGTTTAGGTCAACAGGTTTGTCACCTATTATAAGTAGTACCGAAATTCGTAGTCCGTAGTTCGAAATTTAACGGGAGCAGGCATTATAGGGTAAATATTAGATGCTGCTGTGTCGTATATCTCAGGATTGGTTCACCGCATTCGGACTAACCTTGGACACACGCTTCCTTATCTGAAGGGGACCACAGTGATGGTGAGGTCGTGAGTTCAAAGTTCGAGGTCCCTGTGAACTTAATATATAGCTTTTTACAGTTAGGTTTTTGGTTTAGAGAAACATATTGTCTTATATCTCGGCGTAATTTCACCCTCTTGGGACAAAGCTTGGACACATGATTCCGTATATCAATTGGATTCAGCACAATGATAGTGAGGTCATGATGTCAAAGTTCAAGGTCACCGTAACCTTGGTATAAAACTAATTTTATGGTTAAATTTCTGGTTTAGTTCAATATATTGTCGTATATCTCAAGATTGATTTACCCTATTTTGACTAAACTTGGGCACCTGCTTCTATATATCAAAATGAATGGAACACAATGATGGTGAGGTCATGAGGTCAAAGTTCAAGGTCACTGTGAACTTGGTTTAAAACTATTTCTTATGGGTCAGCTTTTGGTTCAGCTCAACCATTTGACTTGTATAAAATTCAGACTAACAGTTACCAGTAGATTCTTCTGCTTAACTCATTTTGCATTTATTTTACAATTGGCCAAATTATTTGAACTAAGCATGGTCATTCAGTTACCTCAACCAGTCGGAGCAGCGCAAAGACATTCAGACATTTGAGGTCATGGTCATTGTGATCTCGATGCGAATCTAGATTTGTATTTAGAATGCATAATACCAAGACTTTCGTCAATATCCCTTCGGTATTACACCGATGTCTTGTTTAATCAGATACACCAGCTGTATATTGCTGAATGTTGGCGACACATATATCAACCCGGTCTGTACTCAGAAGCCTAGCACTTCCGCTAATATTCTATTTGGCAAAGAAATGGTATGGAGGGATTTGATGTATGTATTCTCTCGAATAAAGAGCGCGAAGTAGTGATTAGCAAGGTCTATTTCATTATTCTTACGCTTCACATGTCGTCGTCGTCCTCCTCCTCCTCCTCCTCCCCCTCCTCCTCCTCCTCCTCCTCCTCCTCCTCTTACTCTCCTTCCTCTTTTTTTTTTTTTTTTCATCTTCCTCTTCGTCATCTTCTTTTTTTAACCCCGAGTAGTAGGGTTGGGATTAGGAAAATACCACCATCCTCCACTGGCAACCGTTCCGCGATCCACGGCTCCCGTCTGGATCAGGTAAGTTATAAATGTGGCAATATGCTTGATACGTTCGCTGTACAGTAATTATGCACATACATTCCACACATTCTAACTCGGGATTGTGTCCCGAGAAAATATGTGATGCGCCTAAGCACACAAAAATAGCTAAAGGCCTAAACTAACGCTTAAAACACTATCTCGCTGTTGTTATCTGTTAGATGCAATATGCCCGTTATCAGTAGGTCTGCGGCTAATAACTAAGACATAATGTCTTTTCTAGGCGGTGTTATATAGTGATTGAATGTCAGTGCTCTGTCTGTCTGTCTGTTCCGTCTGTTTAGTGGTCTGTCTGTGTCTGCCTGTCTGTATATATAGTCTGTCTGCATCCAGGCCGGCCCCCACCAACCCACCGATCGTCGATCGGCAGCTCCCACCCTGCTCCCAAAGAGTGTAGAACCACACACATACATGCCAGGGCCCGGGCCCCACTGGTTCAGTCCAGTCAGAGATAAGTATCCATAGTGATATACCAGCCACACATTACAGGGTCTAATCATCCAGAGAGGAATCTGATCAACCATGGATTACCCCGAAGGACTATGGAGTTACATGCATGGTGTAGGCTGTGCGGGAAAAGGTGCCAGGGTCATTACTTGACCTGGGCGACCTGGCAAATAGATCACTTGAGTCCAGGAGAACTTCTCCTGATCTAACATTCCCAACCGTAGTAGACGAGTTACTGGCCCGAAAAACCACCAATAGTACACGCGTTAGGGAGCTGAGGCTATCCACTGACAGCAATGGCACTGACACAACTATGGAGGTATTTAGATCATCTGCAACGATCGTTGATGCTGCCAAGGTTAAAGAAAGTGATGGGAAATCCTCCAATATGGCGAAGCACCTACGGAACGCCACTTTGAAGAAGCCAACGTTGTCGCCGCTGCCATCATCTCCATCTGCGGGAATGGTCGTAGCACTTGCTGAAAGTCGATATATCATCACTCACGTCGACACCAGTCGCAACGTATACATCTGGATAAACATTAGACTGTGATACACATGGTCAATAATACAATTGTCATTACTGAACACCAGCCTGAATGTCTGGGTGCATTCCACTCTAATCTCTCCCAGTTCCATTGAGCCCACATTTTTTACCATCTCTAGTTGGATATCATACATGGAACGTTAAGAAGACGACATTTAATGTTCCTCGGAACTGCTTATGCTTTGCTCTCACATCAACAACAGCCATATTATTGATGCAAAAACATTTATGCTATTGCTTGCAGCATGGAAATATGCTGCTGTTGCTGCAAGTAGGCGCTCTTGAGCGGCCTGTGTCAATGTATCCTATGCTCTCCAGAGCGAGGCTGCTCAGACAAACACGTAGTCACGACCAGTGTCACATCGGCTGGAGAGGGTTACTCACAGACCCTTCCAATTACCTTGGCAAATCTCACTTGGCAGAACGCTAAAGTGCCTACCATCTGCATCTTGACAGATTGGTGTTCACAGGTGACACAGAGGATCTGGTGCCGCCTCGGCTGCAGACAGGCACGTCCAGACCTTTCTACACCATTAGAAGTGGCAGACAGAGTCAATCTCCTCACATGGGTGAAAGCGGTCACAGATGTTTTTCAGTAAATCGTCACGGTAGGGGTTATATTGAGGCTCGCCTCAGAAGTGGGCCCACTTGGCATCCAATATCATAGCAGTTTCTGCCCCCACACCCCGTGCTGCGACAACAAGGACTGGCACGAGCAGTATGATGAGTATCATGGTTAGCTATACATGAGGGGTTAAACTGAACAAGGTCAAACGCTCGAGAAATATCTGTGTCAGATTGAGCCATGTGCCAGCCTCGATGCCGATCATCATCCCATCAGGGGCGGGTCTTAGCTGCATAACTTTACCGCCAGCTAGAAGCCGCAGCTCTAGCACAATGGGCGTTGTCTGCGGACTCGTGAGCCCGACACGCTCGAAGAATTTTACAGAGCCCTTCGACTTGGAGGAATGTGAGAGACCCTCAACCCGTAAGACACCCTCCTGAATATTAGTGACTTCCTCTGGTCAATCAAAGGGGCGACGCAGCAGGAACGTTCCTCCAGTGACCCCAATCCTATGACCCACTGCTACTAGGGTTGTGCCCTGTCCTATATAGGTCCGGAAAGATTTCCCCCGGTTATAAAGCTTCTGGACTGTGTTATCCTTCGTCACAACGGTGGAGAGTGGGGTGACCTCCAGGTTCATAATCCCTGGCGGTCTATATAGTGTATGTATGTATGTGTGTATGTCGGATTTATATAGCGCCAATTCCAAACTGAATTGCTCAAAAGCGCTTTACAAAATTTAGAATGCTCTTTGGAAAAGATATGTTTTTAGTAGTGATTTAAATGAGTCAATTTTAGAGCAGTTTCTAATTTCAGGTGGAAGAGAATTCCAGAATCGCGGACCGGCTCGAGAAAATGCACGATCACCAGTAGTTAAGTTTGATTTTGGTATTGTACATAGTAATTGTGTGCTAGACCTAAGAGACCTTGGTGCTGTTCTTTGCTGGATTAAGGATTTTAAGTACGGTGGGGCCAGATCATTTAGGCACCCACGTCCGCCAGTTACCACCAGGTCCAGCACGATTTCACAATCCATCCTCTTCGAAGACTACCTGCAGCTGTTTCGCCAGGGTCAACACCACACCATCATGTGGCATCGGTGGGGCATGCTTCACATCCGGATCTAAGACATGAAAGTTGAGGTCAGCGTCCAAGGTGTTAACATCCTGAACCTTGTCTGCTGACTGTTCTATCAGGGAGGTGGAGGATGAACTTCCTGTTCGGGAAAGGCGTTCCACGTCGCTAGCATCAGACCACTGCCGTACAGTCTCTTTACCATATGGCATCTCTTGGATCATTGTAGACAGGTACAGAGCTTTTCGCTTCATAACCTAGGAGATGCTGGCAGACACGCTTGCCTTGACGAATTCAGGTAAGACCTGACTCATGGTGTCTTGTGAACACGATGCTGGGCCCACCAACAACGGCACCCTTCAGCATCTCTTAGGCGTCCTTGCCTGGGGCGTAGAGGCTAACATCTGGCATGTGCTGAGTGATTCCGCGAAGTAGATACTGTAGTGACACCCCCGGGATGGAGGCAGCATCTTTCAGGATGTCTATACCTCGTTCTGTGTAAAATAGTCGCATCCACTCTAGGGCTTCGATGAATGGGCTGATGTCTAAGTTATTATAGTATCACAGCCAGTCAGCGATTGTCTGCATCCCTTGCTCTCTGAAGGTCTGCTTACATTGCTTACACTCTGACAGCTTCAGGAGGTAGCCACCCGCACCCCCCCCCCCCCACACACTTGAGCTTGGACCACTATGCTGGGTAGTCTGTGAGATCTGGATAATCGAGCTTCTCGGGTGTATCGAGCCAATCATAAGGCAACCAGCTCTTCTGCTGTGTGCACTCATAGTCTTTGATCCACGCCTCGTATGAGACTCCTGGACTGAGGTAGTTCGGCACATCGAGAAACCCTAGTTCGGGTGTGATGAGGAACATTGTCTGGCTAGCCTTTTTGGCGACTTTCATCATGCTTGCCGAGGCTGTGAGCTCATCCACGAAGTACTTCTTGATGAGGTTCAGATCGTACCGGCAAGTGTTGAACCAGAGCACAGGCACCTGGTCACACCACTCGTTGATCAGTCGCTGCTGTCGTTTTGGTAGCTTGTCCAAGTCTACAGATATGAACTGATCCAGGATACGTGTCCGGATTCGGTATTCTCGTAGTTGGATCTCCTGCATGAACTCTGAGATCAGCACTTTGGGGTTAGCATTGCAGAGTTTAGTCGGCGCGCTTGTGCTGGCATCTAAGGGGCAGCCGACTGACACTGAGATACGTGGGCACTCTCGATCGTGAGAGTCTCTGTAGAGGGGGTCTTGATACCATCTAGAAGGACTTCAAAATCATGGACGATGAAGTGTGGGTATGGACCATCCGCACTGGTGCATGGATGCTTGGACAGTGTTTTATACAGCACTTACACTGTACCACAAGCGTGCATCCAGATGCTCTCAGTTTCTCGTCTCTCGTGACTGTCTTCTGGTATCTTTGTTCGGCATCCTCACCTCGCTGGTGTTGTGAACATCCATACCAGTGACAGCCATAGAACGGGTATACTGTGTTGGTTGTTGGATCATAACCATCTACGGGAGCCCCTCGATCCAACGCTCGCCACCATGACCACACTTTGTGTGGTGTATGTGAATTCCTCGGTTTTTCAACTCATATTTAATCCAACGAGTAACCACTGAACTGGCCGTTTGGGGTGGATAGAAGGCCTTCTCGTATGCTGACTGTGGTGCCTCTACCTTCTCTCCGGCACACTCGATGGTCGTTTTTCCACCTGTACAGCGGTCAGTGTGACGTTGGAGATAGCATGATTGGGTGAACTGCTGTTGATAGTATCCGCAGATGAAAGTCTGGACCAGCTTGGAGATGTCCTTAATGAAGAAGGCGTGTTGGTCGTATAATCCAATGGTCATGATGTTTGGATAGTGTGCAGGTTTCCTGGTTAGATGCAAGCTACCTCTTTGGTAGGTTCGTAAATCCTAATCTCTGTCTTCGCAAAGAACTGTACCTTGTCCAGCTGATCTAGGGACGTCTTTGGCACGTCAGTCACAGGCCTGTTCAGGTCATAGAACTGTTTAGCAAGCTTTCGTGCAGGAGCCATACTTCTGTCAGACCTCGCTCCTCGATGTACTGCTAGGCATCTCCAGAGACACATGTTGTTCTTATAGGTACCGAGTGCCACCATTCCCTTCCTTCATCGGAGCCAGGCTGGGAGATGCCCTGTCCCTAGCAGAGGCCGGGGGTCAATGACAACCTTGACCTCAACGTTGATTGATCGGACGAAGGCCCACTTGGTGTTGGGTCAATCGATAGTCTCTGGGTCGAGGCGGGCTTGCTCTCTGTCTGACACCCAGGTCTGGGCCGCTCCTAGTGTAGTCACCCAGGGACTCCTTGGATCATTCTTGTATAAGAGCATCACCCTACCATCCTCGATGTGGCAGATTCGATAGGTGTGGGTATAACAAAAGTAGAAGGCGTTCTGTATGGTCTGGATCTTCTCCATGATCTGACCTGTAATGTCTCCTTCTAGTCCTCTGAGGAATGTCCAGCATACTGTTAGCCGTCCTCTCTCCTCTGTCTCCCTCTTACCCAGGCACTGATCTAGAATCTGCTGACTTCGACTCATACTCTGGGCTACGGGTCAGATCCCTAGCCCCTCATCGCCCGTCTTCCTATTCTCCATATCACCCGTCTTCCGATTATCCGTAGAAGAGGTAGTGGCTCTAGTGGATGGTTTGCCATCCGGTTTGCTACATCTTTGGCTCGTAATCTAGCGGTCACCTCCTCATCTAGCTGTCGCAGCTCGCGGTGGTGTTGTGCTTTCTTATGAGGGTTCTCTGGATCATCTCTGGTGAGCACCGAAAACCTCCCAGTCTGTTGTGCTCAGGAGAGTCGCTTTTGCAACCCCTCAGCATGGGTCTGTCCAATCATCTGGAGCAGGTCAGCTTTGCGAGCCTTAGAGGCTATTCTAAGGCCGAATTGCTTTGCCCTCAATCGAAACTGTGTTACAGTAACCATGAAGGAGGCTTATAGCACTAAGGCAGCTTGTCTCTAAATAGGCGCTCGGTCAATGTGTGTCACACCATGTAGAATATGTATGTTCAGAAGTTGGCATATCATTAAGGATGCGTGTCTCTAAATAGGTGTTCGGACCATGTAGAATATTTATGTTCAGAAGTTGTCATATCACTGAGTATGCGTGTCTCTAAATAGGTGTTCGAACCATGCATATCCATAGCACTATACATAGCGGCTTAAACCATGGACCGATGCACTAATTACTATGACCCTGGCATGTATTTGTGTGGCCCATGTCTCAAATCCCCTATGCTTCAAGAGGTGGGAGCCGCGGATCTCGGAACGGTTGCCAGTAGAGGGAGGTGGGGTCATTGTCGATAGACTTACAGTTGCAGACTAGCTGGGAGAAGCGCTCGGTAGCGATACCAATCTGTATATGTGACTACGGTTCTGCTGGGCAGTGTGCGCCAAGACCGGAATCGATGTGACCAACATTTTCTTGGATCATCTGCGTTTGTTCCTCTTGGCTTACAGTTGAGGGAGCTAGATCTGTAGCGGTCAGTGTGGTAATTGGTGTCAACTGCCTCCTCTGCTTCGCAGAGGGGGCAGTTGACACCAATCTGTAGTGCGAACAACCTCGGGATCGATGTGACCTCGACTGGATCCCGAATGGACCATAAGCTGATGCATCAAGGAGATGGCGACCTGATTTACAAAGATAAGAAGTATCCAATCCACCATGTCACGATAATTTACACTATGTTTTCAGCATTACATAGAATTCTTCAATACGTTTTCCAGCACTGAGTCTTGCAACTGGATCGTGAATCGTCCATGGCAGGCGGGGCTACCGTTGTTTCTACGAAACTGGGGTGACGGGAACGTGGCGGGAAGAAATCACACTGATCGCTGGGTAAGTCGATTTGGACCCCACGTGGACGTTGTTGGAAGACAGTGCTGGGGAAGTCGATTTGGACCCCACGGGGACATTGTTGGAAGACAGTGCTGGGGAAGTCGATCTGGACCCTGACAGGACGTTGTTGAAGTAGACTTGAGTTGAAGTCGATTTGGACACAGAGGTATGGCATATATTTGTGTGGCCCATGTCTCACATTCCCTATGCCTCAGGAATTGAGATGGTGGTGGGACCCGCAGATCGTGGAACGGTTGCCAGTGGAGGGTGGTGGTATTTTCCTAATCTCAACCCTACTACCCACCATCGTTAGATGCCAGTGTTAACGCGAGCATGAAGTGCTGGATGTTGTTGTTGTTGTGGTTGTTGTTGTTGTTGTTGTTGTTGTTGTTGTTGTTGTTGTTGTTGTTATATGTTACTCTTCAACATCTCTGGGATGGAAATGACGATACTTAGAGCGTGCATTTCTAGAGTTGGGTCGTCTATTTATGCCAAATTCCAATATCATCGACGTGTTGGATTACAGTAGGCGCAGATAATTAACTTGTGTTAACTGATTTTTATAAGACTGTCTTAAAGCTGTTCTATTGGTTTTGGAGGCGAGAAATGTTACATATATGGTTGATTTGTCTTTTCGTCTATTTTATAATATAATACTGGAGTTAAGTAGCATACATATATATTTTAATAGGTATTTAATTTATTGTATTAACTGTGATATTTTAATGTGGTGTTTTATCTCTGTACCATGAAAAATCTTCTCCTTCTCCTTCTACTTTTTCTTCTTCTTTTTCTTCTTCTTCTCCTTCTTCTTCTTCTTCTTCTTCACAATATGTTCTATATTTTCGCGAAACACACCCTTGTTTTAAGTGTACTAGTTGGTTTTTAAGGCGAGCACATAAGTTGAACTATGATGATGAGCTTTTCTATATTGAACTTGATACAAGTACAATTATAAATGTACCACCCTTTTGTAAAACATTGTTTATCTCTTGGTTTTCCTTTAATGTTTCTAGAGAGTCCGTACCTTCGTGTACATCGGATATTCTCCGCGAGCCATTGTTTCTTAATAGCCTGTTTAAAAACCATCGGACCGGCCTAACCTTTTACCTAAAAGACTTTATATAAGTGCTAATGTTAATAATGTAGTTGATATTGTTGATGATGATCAGAAAGTATCGATTGAGGTTTTGTCTCACAAAATCGACCAGCACTCTAAGCAGTTATTAGAGAATACACTTACTATTTTCAGTCCAGTCAATCTAAGAAAGATCTTATGTGGACCCGGGCAATATTTCAACAGAATTTGTGTCAGTAGATTTATGCCGAAGAAGCAATGACATGACCAAAATAAAATCTAGCAAATTCTGACGGTGGGAAATTCCATTTTGCGCTGCGCTGCATACCTCTCGGTCCAAAAAGAGTCGATTACTGAACGTATCTTACTTCAGGGCGAAGAGAATGGGAGCAAGGGAAGAATCTTAGACTCAGTTCCCTGCAGTACAACCGACATTGCAAATCGCTACATAACAGGAAACATTGCTATTTCCGTCCTTCAGGAAGCTGTGGATTCGGGGCTCTAAGATTTCCATGAACATGGTCCTATATGCTGCAGCATGTGTTTTTATAATGTTATACAATTATGACAGACCCAGTGCGTGTCATCGCAAACACTTGTTAGGTCATCACGAATCGCTGATAGCTGCACTGCCTAATCTCAAACTCAGACCAAGATGAACTGGACAATACAGTTCCACTGTCTGTGAGGAGAGTGAAACAGCGACGGTCAATGCTTGGACATGTTCTTTGAATTCTCGATTACACACCCGTTCTTAAGGCATTGACCTTTCAGTACTGCGTGCCAACACACACTTAAATCGATGTTAGCTCCGACATATCAACACATGGTACTTTTCTACATGTTGCAGCACAATTAGCGTCCGTGTAGTGGTGTATTTATTTATGCAGTATAATTATGAGAATATAATACAAATATGCTATATTTCTATCACAATGTACGTTGAATTGCTTAAATTCAATTTCATCTTTGCTGAACATACAAGCTGACGCATTGAGATTTAATCTCGTCTTCATTGAACATACAAGTAGAATAGGTAAGATTCAATCAAGTCGTCTTTGAACATACAAACAGAAGAGTCGAGATTCAATCAAGTCTTTTTTTAACATACATATAGAAGTGTCGGGATTCAGTCACACCCTTGTTAGGCTCGTACTCAATAGGTATTCAACTGGCATTTTTTCTTTAAATAAAACCTTTTAATGCTTCATGAGAACTACTAGGATAAATGGATTTTGGGTGGGTAGTGTTTTGTGATAGAAGGCGGGAGTGATCAAGTCTACATAATTAACAATTCTCTCAATGGCATCATATAATGTCGGTACATGCTGTCCCTCGTCATAGCGATACATGTCGCTGACCCTTGTCATCGCGTATTGAAACAAGTTTGGTGATTTTAAAGAATCACAAACTTAACAGCACATCTCGTTATCAGCACAGCTTCATTATGTAACTCCTATTATTCGAATGTTTGCTGAAGTACTACTCCATCTAATTTATAGCACCACCAACATCTGCTTCCTAAATTAAATTATTACACGGACTCGTCTTCATAGTGCCGAATGTCTGATTCAAAACCTCACAATGTGATATATTTTTCATTTAGAGATCAAATCTAGGTTTCCTTGGATAGTAATAGTATACAATCCTCCAGCTCCCAATACGATTATCCACACCTAGATGATTATATTCCCCAAACAAATTCGATTCGTAGGCAATTTACAATTCTGCCAATCATGCTATCAGTGATTGCACCAGATGTGATGCCCGAGGGATCTTCAGTTTGTCTTACCTATTTAGTCACCGTGATAGCTGGGTTCTGTGCACCAATAAGGAATTATTTCACCCATTACTAATGTAGTGAAACAAAGGAACGTCGTGACACATGCTTGAAAGACTTCATAGGTAATTGATCTGTATACCAATTCTGAATCTCATGACTATTTTGACTCTGGAGATATGGCCCAATGTTGTCGCTGTTTGCATTATCCGTCGTCGTCGTCGTCGTCGTCGTCGTCGTCGTCGTCGTCGTCGTCGTCGTTGTTAATGTTAACGTATGTGTTCTAGCGATTTAAAATATATGTTTTCCTTGTGATAAGGACGGATATTCTATAACGTGCGTGGTTGAGATGCGGCGGTAGCTAAGTATTCTCATAAGCACATGTCTAGCAATTATCCGTCTGCTTAGAGGGCGATTGAGAGCTTTGCCATTTCTCTGCTATGTATAATTTAGTCGCTAAGCTATTATAATGGCAATACAATAGAGACAATGTGCTTACATTCTACACACACTTATAGTGAGTTAACACTTCGTACTCTCGCACACGTGTCTTCCTTAGACACGAGAAACTCGCTTGTGGAATTCATTGTCAGCAAATTAGCTTTGTTATTTTGTCTGGTAAAAGCCAACTCAAAGAATCTCTCCTACTCTGACTGACAGCCGCTCAACTGTCGTACGAGTTCTAGTACATTTGTTCAATACATGTTAGTGATTTCTGGAGCCACTGAGATGGAGTGTCCTTCACGAAGTTTTGAATGATTAGTCCAGGTAGGAATTATATGGACAGCACAATGGAAGGATCCGATTGGACACTCAAGCATACGATGTCCTAATCAAGATACGTCACGTATTAGCTGACGTCACAATCAAATGACATGGATCCGTCACGAAACAGACAAAGGTCCAACAGTAACCATCTGAATTTGGTGAATTTACAAATTAATAAACGGTCTGTTGCATATTTGAAAGTAATTTGACTGGGAGCTGTTACTGCCTGTGACTTACCTGCATAGTTACTATGAAATTGAGAATATGGGAATTCTTGGGTTAAATTGTTAAAATCGATTCAGACATGCATGTAAGTGGGCGGAGCATAGGTAGAAATGGGCATGGCATAGCTAGAAATGTGCGGGTAAAGCTAAAAATGGGCAGACCTTAGTTAGAAACGAAATGGGGCATAGCTAGACATGGGTAGGCATAGACAGAAATGGATCCCTCTATTGTCAAATGACGACAGTAAGATAATATGCTCCTTTAATCATCACAGCCATTGGTATTAGACATAGGAGAATATATACGCCGAACTGATGTCAACGTTTCCACCTGTTCAGTTATTGATTCTCTATGCGCCATATGGATAGAAATGGGTGGAACTTAGTTAGAAACGGAATGGGGCATAGCTAGACATGGGCGGGCATAAATAGAAATGGATCTTTCTATTGTCAAATTACGAAAGTAAGATTATACGCTCCTATAATCATCAGAGCCATTGGTGTTAGACATAGGAGTACATATATGCGTGCGAGCGTGCGTGCGTGCGTGCGTGCGTGCGTGCGTGCGTGCGTGCGTGCGTGCGTGCGTGCGTGCGTGCGTGCGTGCGTCTGTGTGTGTGTGTGGGTGGGTGGGTGGGTGGGTGGGTGGGTGGGTGGGTGGGTGGGTGGGTGGATGGGTGGGTGGGTGGGTGGGTGGGTGTGTGTGCAAGTGACAACATCAGACAAAATTCCAATAAATTGCAATATTCTCTATACGCCAAACTGATGTCAACGTTTACACTTGTTCAGTAATTGATTCTCTATGCGCCATCTGGATGGTATCATCGTTTGTTACTTTAGCGAGATAATCACTGGCATTGGAGTACCGTTTTGAGGACTATTTGTAGAGGAGACACATTCGATCAATCTGTGTTCTTGTTTCGAGGACTGTTTGTAAAGGAGACACATTCGATGAATCTGTTTTGAGTTTCGTGGACTATTTGTAGAGGAGACACATTCTTCTGTGTTCGGGTTTCGAGGACTGTTTGTAGAGGAGACACATTCGATCAATCTGTTTTGGGTTTCGAGGACTATTTGTAGAGGAGACACATTCTTCTGTGTTCGGGTTTCGAGGACTATTTGTAGAGGAGACACATTCTTCTGTGTTCGGGTTTCGAGGACTGTTTGTAGAGGAGACACATTCGATCACTCTGCCTTGGGTGTCGAGGACTATTTGTAGAGGAGACACATTTTTCTGTGTTCGGGTTTCGAGGACTGTTTGTAGAGGAGACACATTCGATCAATCTGTTTTCGGTTTCGAGGACTATTTGTAGAGGAGACACATTCGATCAATCTGTTTTGGGTTTCGAGGACTATTTGTAGAGGAGACACATTCTTCTGTGTTCGGGTTTCGAGGACTGTTTGTAGAGGAGACACATTCGATCAATCTGCCTTGGGTTTCGAGGACTATTTGTAGAGGAGACACATTTTTCTGTGTTCGGGTTTCGAGGACTGTTTGTAGAGGAGACACATTCGATCAATCTGTTTTCGGTTTCGAGGACTATTTGTAGAGGAGACACATTCGATCAATCTGTTTTGGGTTTCGAGGACTGTTTGTAGAGGAGAGACATTCGATCAATCTGTTTTCAGGTAATCACTGGTTCATAATCAGAATTAAGATCTGCACCGCCATAGAACCGCGAGTCTCGGAGTGATAGTTTTGTGATCTCTCTACAGTATATAGGTGAATGCTCAGATGTAGTTATAGCTGCGCGTCTATTCCGTCAATCACCGTAGCTACTGAAATACTGGGATAGTTTTTCATTGTTCTCTGTTTTGCAAGCTTTGAAGTCTCCACATATGAATAGTTGCTTTCATGATGGACTAGTGATGGCTGTACACAGTTCATTGATGATGGAATTGATTTGTGATTCCTCAGCAGCTAACACATACATGTACAGAATGTAACATCCTGAGGTGGTGCATTTTCTATTGACAACGCTAAGTATAGGGTTGCAATCAGAACTCTGGATATAGTCCATCAAATCAATCTTGGTTCGATTACAAGATTTGACCTTGGTCATTTGGTTGTTTATGTTTACCGTGCGGCCATTTTGAACGGTCTTTATATTAGTGAATTGGTACTTTGATTTCTGGGATGGATGCTGTACCAATGTTGTAATGATCGTTGCCACTCCCTAGAGCGTATCCTTTTAATGAGCTGTTGAATTCTTGAATATTACACGTTATGATAGGAAACTTCAACACGTGGTGCTCGAGGGTGTTGAACAAGGTAATGAGCACATGTTTGCCTCAATGCAAGTTGGCAGTGAACACCCACTGGTGGCATTCCCTAAGGTACTTCTTCTCTCTTGTATAGGGTGTTGGCTAGTGATTAAAGATGATTTTCTCATTCTGCCCTGGACAAGCCCAGATACATGTTGGATTGTATTTGACAAACAACATGCCATTGTGGCTCCTCTGCAGCGCAGGCATGGGGTTTTTTTTAAAGTAGGCTGGATGAACATTTTAACACGTTCTTAATGATTCAAAGAAGGTGTGATTAACATCATTATGTAAACGTTTGACTGAGAAGCATATTGCTGGGCTAACTTATACTGTAGAGGTTTAGTAGATTGTATGCATATCTACAGTCAGATCTAACTTATACGAGCACCTTTATCCAACTACATAACTTGCCCACTAAACAGACAAGTAGTCTCTTACTTTAAGAGTCATATATCATGATTTTGTGAGTAAAGGATAATGCTTCTTCATTATGAACCATATGGTGTGTCGACAACTTGTATCGCATCATATCATAACAAACTGTAATTTTATGGCATATGGTATTTCGAGTTCCCGAGATCAGGTGATACTGCGTATAGAACTGTCTTCAATACATCAGCTTTCTCATCTGAATGGTTCTTGGTGACAAAACATGTAACTTACTACATCAAACATTATCAATAGTGTGGACTTTGATATGTGTTTAAATACAGAGAATTTGAGTTACTGTCTAAGTCAAATCGTGCTACAGGAATCACCAGTAATCAAAGAGTAGAACTGAGGAAATAACGGTTCCATGGTCTAAATATCTCAGCCATCTTAATACAATAACATCTAACCTAGAATGGATTTTGGCCCACCTACCACCTCTTCTCTCTACTCATAATAACGCTTGGGGAATAACAAGTCTGCTACCGTGAATAGATGTGGTGTGGAGGTCCACAATTCACGTGTAAAAGGAATACGGTTCAGTAGCTTCAGCTAAGTTTATTACACTAGACCAGCAATTATATTCTACTCAGGCTCGCCTTTGTGACAACAGATGATGAATCTCTTACTGACCCACAATGAACGTTTTACCTTTCCATCAACGTTTCGCCACGCGGTATGTATGTGTGTTTGAGCTGTGAAAATTAGAATACTCAATTAGATTTGTACTGATTGACGATAGTTATTATCCAAAATCATTCGAAAGAAACTTTCAAACACTGGCATTTTAGTAGTAATATAGAAATCGTATTATATAATCTGAAACTAATTTGAGCGAAATTTGTCGCTGCTTCAGTCGACAACCGTTTTAAATCTATATGTATAGCAAGAGGGGTGTGACAACTCGGGTGTTGGTGGGTTGTGGGGGCGCTAACCCTTGACATTTAGACTCCCATATGTTACCCCCAATCTCCCACCTAGCCCCACACCCCTGTCAAATGACATTCCAACAAACCTTGGTAAAATAACAAACACGAATCAGCAATCTTAGAATGCCTAGGGTAAACTAACACTCGGATGCACTTGGTACATAATGGATGGCTCAGATCTGTCACTCAAGTATTTGACGTCATACTCAATTACGTCATATTTACGGTGACGTCACAATCGAATGCAAAATGAATGATGGATCCAGCTTTGTCATGAACATTGAAAAGTCCGTCAATTGAACGAATTGTATGTCTTTGATGGATTTACTATTTAATAAACATTTGGTTGAATATTATGAAACTAATTTTACCAGAGGCAGCAACAGAATCCAGCCAAATTTGTCTCAAGATATTCAACAGCTTACTTATATAGTTACCTTGAAATTGGGATTCTGAGAATTCAGGATTCAAACGTGTATAAATTGATCCCAAAGCATGGGTGGAGCGTAGCTAGAAATGGGCGGGGCATAGCTAGAGATGGGTCCCTCTTTTTCTGAGGATTTGAACAGCTGATAGTTTGCTGCCCTCACAGGGTGGCAATTTATACATCCGGTATGTCAACAAACAGGCATTCATTGGAGTTTGGTTGGAAAAAGGGAATTAGGATATTTTAACTTGACGTGCCAAATGCAGCTATGGAAGAAATCAGGGGAGTGTAACCACTCATAATCATCCACCAAATAAGTTACCACCATTGATGATAATGTAGGGAAATCTTTAATTTGAAGGCATTTTGTGAAATAGTTAAATCACTGCAGTGGCCAGTGTGGCCATGAGTAAAATACCATGAATTATGAATAACGTTGCTATCAGAGAATTTCCCATTTTCAGAAGTAGACTTTCAGTGGCCACCTTCTGAATATTGGAGTATGAATTACCTACTCATATATTCAAGTACTTTTATACACGACATCTGACCTTTGCTTGACCTTATTGTTTATGACGTTACATCATCTCAAATATGAATATGCATTGATCACGCTGCAGCACTGGAGACTGTATCTTCCTCAGCCATCGTTGTTTTACCATAGCTAGGTTCGGATGTTATCGCATACTCCGATTAAATGTGTCACGTGGTTGGTTTAACTCTCTATGCATGCGTGCACATTTTCTCTCGCTTGGAGCATGATTAATCGAGTAAGATTTGTACCATGTGATACCGTTATCCGATTATATTCTCGGGCGTTCGGATATGTTATCGGGGTAAGCAGCGTACCGCGATAACATATCCGAACTTAGCCGTTCTTGTTAATGACGTTACATCATCTCAGATATGAGTATTCATTAATCGCCCTCGTCATCATGTCGTTATCATATGCATATGCATTGATCTTGCTTCTTAATAAATGGGCTATGAGTGTGCGAGAAATGGATGGCTGAACAGAGGAATAAATTGTCCATTCTTGCTCGCGGCTGAATAATGATGACATAATGGCCGATTTCTGGTAACTCTAGAAAGGTGTATTTTGAACTATGATTGGTTCAATGTGTCATGTGATGGACAAGGATAATTCAGGCATGACCATTGCTCACTATGTAGTATCTGATTGATGAAGATCAGGGATAAGTGGGACGGTGCAATCTGACGAGCTGTTGCACCGTCGCCAGCCATATTACGCTGCAGCACTTGTATCTTCCCCAGCCATCTTGCACTGCAGGACTGGAGACTGTACCTTTATCACCCATCTTATGCTGCAGCACTGGAGACTGTATCTTCCCCAGCCATCTTATGCTGCAGCACTGGAGACTGTTTCTTCTCCAGCCATCTTACGCTGCAGCACTGGAGAGTGTATCTTCCCCAGCCATCTTGTTCTGCAGCACTGGAGACTGTACCTTTATCACCCATCCTATGCTGCAGCACTGGAGACTGTATCTTCCTCAGCCATCTTACGCTGCAGCACTGGAGACTAATTCTTCTCCAGCCATCTTACGCTGCAGCACTGGAGACTGTATATTCCCCAGATATCTTGCGCTGCAGCACTGGAGACTGTATCTTCCCCAGCCATTTTTATGCTGCAGCACTGGAGACTGTACCTTCCTCACCCATCTTACGCTGCAGCACTGGAGACTATATCTTCCCCAGCCATCTTACGCCACAGCACTGGAGACTGTATCTTCTCAAACCATCTTACGCTGCAGCACTGGAGACCGTATCTTCCACAGCGGTCTTACGCTGCAGCACTGAAGAATCTATCTTACCCAGCCATCTTGCGCTGCAGCGTTCTGCCTATCGCTCAGACATAGGCTTAGAATGTGAAGAATCTTTCAATAGCATATTTGTTGTTTCTATTGTCATAAAATTTTTAATTATCGGCTGATCTTAATAAGCCTGAAAACTCGTGACCATCTGTTTTAGTGATCATTTCCCTCTTTAGTGAGCATCTGTCTTTAGTGACCATTGGTGTTTAGTAACTAATGGTGTTTAGTGACCATCTGTCTTTAATGATTATCTGTTTTACTAACCCCTTGTTGGAGCTTCTAGTTGCATAACAGCTCAATAGAAGCAGACCATGATAGTGGTGTCTTTTTATTGCAAACGATAAAAGCTTTATTATACTTCAAGCTAAGAACATTGCCACCACACATCGCATAATGGTAAAACCTTATTAGAATACTCCTACTATATTGCTTAATCCTTGAACACTTTGCTCAAAGAAGTAATTGGATGAAACAAATGCTCGGCGATAAACACTGTAATAACAATTTTATTGGATAATTTGGGGTCTAAATTGCAAAGTCGATTCGATTTTCTCACATGACAAAACTGCTTCACGCCATCACACCGAAATAGGTTATGCGTTAACATAGAATCAATAGCGTATTCTAGCATAGTGCGTCGTCCACTTGTCAACTAAATTATGTTGTTATCAGGATCAAAATGCTTGATCCAATTATCTTTTCAAAGAACATCCCTAATGGTAACATCATAAACAAACATGGTAGTGATCCGATCAAAACTCTAGGTATAGTCCTAGTTCAAATATTCATCCTGAAATCCCCCAGTCATTCCCTATACATTTCTTCTGGGACATTTTTGCCCACCCAAAAGTGGTTAGCTCGAAATCACACACACACACACGCACGCACGCACGCACGCACGCACGCACGCACGCACGCACGCACGCACGCACGCACGCACGCACGCACGCACGCACGCACGCACGCACGCACGCACAGACACACACACCCACACACAGACTGATTAGCAGAAGTTGCTCACGTTTAGAGTTAATCTGATGAAAACTGTAGGAGATGGGGTCCAAAATCTTTAACCGAAAATAAGAAAGAAAAAAATAAAGAAGAAAGACCCTATGTGATTTTAATGATCTGCGTTTGCAGATTAACAAAGACAAGATATATGTAACATTATGCGAGCATACGCCACAATGTCCGTGGTTGTATATCACCCAGATTGGTTTGCATAAACGTCAACCATTCTGTCATTAAGCTAACACGCTGCTGAAACTTATAACTTATCTCCCTGATTGTGTGAGCTTTGCTCAAAGTATCGGGATTATATAAGATTTTGTTTCCCTTTTCCTTTTTATACATTTCATTCTAAATACAATGATGATGATGATGATGTTGTCTATTGCATGGCATCATTAACATCTCATGTGATAATTATTTTCCCTGTGTCACAAACGATTTTCAGCAAAATCGTCTTCAAATAATTATCCAGCTAAATTCCTAGATCATGTGAAATTAAACTGTATAGAATTTGGTCTAGGAACAATGTACAAGATTTGGAAGAATCTGGCACCTCGTGTTAATCTTTTTCATACAGTTCTTTTGCGGTCTCAAGGGTCTACATTTAAAATGGCCGAAATCTTTTCTAGACACATTCAGGGTCATTTCAAGATCAAATTTACTTAAAAGCTTCAATTTCATGAACTATGATATAAAACATGTCCAAATTTCAAAAGGTTAAGTTAATCCCATCCTTGAATCTTTGTAGAAATGGTCAACCAAAAATAATCAGTACCTTGGGAGCACGTAACCTATATTAATGTCAAAATGCAAGGTCCTTTCAAGATCAAATTGCCGAAAATTACATATTACATACTTACGATGTCTCGTCGGTTCGTTTTCTGCAGATAGCCGATGGTGTGTCTTTGTATGTATTTTCTTTTGAAATTCCACGTGAAGACCAAAATTATGACCTAAAAAGCATCCTTCAAGGACCTAATGCCTTTCAGTGGATTGCAAAAGATCACAAGGTGGTGTGATTGTCATCATAGATTCCAGATTTTTCATGTCGATATGCAACTTTTTCCTGCTCCATCATTTTATGCATCACCATATGAAATACAGGTGACTAGACACTTTTCCGTGTGCGCATTTCTTTCTCTATATCATCCTACTTATTGCTTTATTGATTTTAGACATTCAGACATGAAGGGTAACTTTCCATCTGACGTTATATATTTAAACTGTCATATATATTAATGTTATGGTATCACTATTTTACATATGAGGCAGATCATTTAAATTGAATCAAGCAAGTGAATCTAAGAATAAAGATGATGGAAGAAAACTCATTATAAAATAACATTACCTAAGAATCTCAAAGCTTAAATCTGTGGGCAAAACATCCAGAAATGTTTAACGTTGCTAAAAATCTATCGACTGGTTATGTGCAGGTGCGCTTGTAGTCCTTGAATATGGAAAATGGAAATGGATTCTGAAGAACAGTGCTTTGGTTCATCAATCAAATCTTATCCAGATCTGCTTCATTACAGTTGCAATCAAGATCTGTATTTATGGTGAATGATCACGATGGGCTTCACAGTTATCTGCAAGAGTGCACTGCACTGCAGGTGGGTGGGAGTGGGTAGGGGGTCAAAGGTGGTGCGATAGTCCCCAGGTACTTCCTCTCCCATAGTGCATCCCTCTATGTTTTGGTCCCACCCATAGTTCAGGCCCCCAGGTCAAAGTATATTCCTACAATCCTGTTAGATGACAGCCTTAGGGGCATGCACTCCAGCACCAGTATAAACATGGGAACTATCACACCACTTGTCATACACACAGCCCTAATCCACACCCACCAGTGTAGCCCACGATCTAATAGTTGTCTGCCCTTTGCACGTGGATGATGGGTGCGTGTGGTATGCTGCTCTGAGGCTACGGTTGCTGGAATGCTGCTTTTATGAGTGTTATGTTTTGTGCTTCTGCTTGACTTGTTTTGAACATTTGCCACTTTAAAATGCCAGATCACATGTGGTAGACACCTTTCATCTATAGAGAAGGAAAGCAAACGCTTAGACAGGAACATCTTCGACCAATTTTGTTGAAATATTAACAACAGGTCATCTTTTAATTTAATTTAATTATTTAAAATTTTGACATCAGAGTGATAAATGTTAATGCCAACACCTCTTCACCATAACGGAGTCAAATTTGGCAAACTGCATCAATTTGAACACCCACATTTACGTATTTTGACTAACTGTCTCAGATCTTAACAGTGGTGACCTCCAATGAGCTTGAAATGACCTTGAATGGATTTGGGAAAAATAACACCTACTTCTCTAAAATCTTAGACTCATAAGATCTCAAAAGCACCAAGAGACAAAAATGACCACGAGGTGCCAGATTCTTAACAATTGCCACTGAACTAATTCATAATGAAATGTATTAGTGGTGTTGCGCTTGCGTCCCAGCTGGATCTTTGCAAATACAAAACAATGCATAATATAAAGCTAATATTTGATTGGATGGTTTCTTCACCTACACGCATTCATACATATTTATGTTGTGGCCTTAGAAGTTATAGGAATTTGCTTTAGAAAATTGTTAAATTTATAACTTCTTTGCATGTAGGACAAGCAGAAAGCCAAGTGCTATCGGACGGATTGTTCTGTTACATTGTTATCTATGGATCATAGCAATGCGATGTAGCATTGTTGTAACAGGCCCTTCCTTCTATCTGGTCATGGGAAGAACATGTGTGGCTAGGCAACATGGAGAGTAACAGTAACCATTGGAATACGCTTCCAAAATAAACTGGCAGAAGAGCCAACGAATCCCTGAAATACGAAGGTTATCTAACTTGACAAGAATATAGGGCAATGTTTGCATGAAATTCTATGTCTACGATAAATAAGGGTGCTGCAATAATTAACACTTTCAGACGGCATTGCAGAGGGCCATTCAAGATGATAAGAGTATGGTCACAATGACTGATTTCTAGCTTAGATCTAGCATCTCGCACTCCTCTGAAAACAGCTCTGGATGGTCTGTTTTCCATGATCCGTCCAACAATATGCTGGTGAATCATACCACTTTTCCAAGTCACTACAATGTCATAGCCATTTTGCCGAAACTATAGTCGAATGGGAAACCGCAACCGGGTACATTGCATGTGGATAGTCGTGTCAAGGAAGCCAAGTATCGGGTTTTGTATCAATCCTACCAACAAAGCTAAAAGTTACAAGCGCGTTCACGATATGCTAATTGTTTCGACACAACTGTAACAGCCTGGCCTGGTCTCATGAAACAGGTGTACTGTTCGATTACAGACAGACCTGAATTGCAATGCCCACTGGCCAAAGGTCGGTTTGTAACATATCGTGAAATACGTCATTAGAGCTATTGCCTAGAATGGAGAAAAGTGGGTTGCCTGAACACGACGGATAGCACCGTCTTCTTCAACAACGTAATATTCACAACACAGCTAGGGTAGACAGAAGAACAACTCTGACGCCATTCGATACTTCATGTTCTGGATGGCTGCAATCTAACATGCTTGGCATATTGTGATGATTGCAAAGATTGTAGGGACCACACCTCTCTCTCTCTCTCTCTCTCTCTCTCTCTCTCTCTCTCTCTCTCTCTCTCTCTCATTTCAGTAAGCATTGACAACATCAATAAGTAACTTCCAGTTTTACTCATTGCAAAGTGCATTCGTCAGCGACACTTAAGTTGAGAACGCACTAGAGAGACTCAACGCAATGTGATGCGACACGACACAAGTTCATGATATCAGTGGTGGATTGGTTTAGTGTGCACGAAAACGACATTGATGAGACATGAAAGCAACATGAAAATGCCAGATTGCGTTGATTGTCATGGCCGGTTCAGAGATAAGCGATGTGACAAGAAATAATACGACATCGCAGCCCGATGCAAAACAACACAGTTTTATTTTGGCGACAGAATGCGCTATGAGGCGTGCGCTACATGATGAAATCCATGAAATAATCTAATCATCATTATCTCCGCATGGCAACCTAGGATATATGTAAAATGGCATTATGGAAAACGTGCAGATATGATAAGACAAGATATGTTCATTCGCTTAGCCAATCTGAATGATTGTTGTGCTTGTAGATAAGATGTACTGGGTAAATCCAATTTTAGAAAAACGCCACCTTAATGTGTTTGTTCTAGCGAGGCAACTGGGAAGTGATACGCCACAATAACGATAGTGGCGTGTGGTGGGATCAGTGTCGTATCACATTGGTCTGATTTGCGCCTAGCTTAAAGGCCTGGTCAGACATATGCGACACAATATGACACGATATTGGTGACATGTATACCCTACGAGGCAAGCACTATGTGAGGAAATCAAAGATATACACTAATCATAATCATCTCAACATGGCGACTTTGTGGAAGCAGTAAACTGGCGTTATGGAACACTTGCAGTGAGGATAGGTCGGACACAGAAGAAGATGTAGGTGGACATGACGAATCATTTCAGGCCACACAGCCTAATCTCATACTCTGGTCTTTACAAACTGTCTGTGAAGCCAGCCCAACAGCGATGGTCAATGCGCGGACATATTCTTCGAAAATTAGAGAATTGACCTGCTCAGAAGACATTATTGTTTTCAGTACTGGGCGCTAACACACACTTAAATAAATGTTAGCTCCAACCTATAAATACCTTTTGGACCTATTCCAGATTTTTCTACAAAATAATGGTCCTTGTAGTGGTGCATTTACCACTGCAGAATAAGCAGAATATGTATTAGAATATAATACAAGTATTCCATTTCTATCACAATGCACGTTCAATTGTTCAAATTCAATCTCGTCTTCATTGACAACATTATGTTAACGAGTCGAGAGTCACTCACGCCTTCAGTGAGCATACAAGTAGGATAGTATGGTTTCAGTCTCGCCTTCATTGAACATGCAAGCAGAAGAGAATTAGGTTTTCATTCATCATACAAGCAGACAAGTCTAGATTCAACCAAGTCTTCATTTTCTTTATACTGAATACTTTTTCAACTGACATTATTTCTCTACATGCTGTTTTTCACTGCTTGATTAGAACTACCAGAATAAATGAATGTGTGGTGAGGAGTGATCAAGATTATATAATTAACATTTCTCTCAAAGGCATCATAAAATATCGATATATGTCGATGTCCCCCTCCTCGTATTGAAACAAATTTGGTGATTTTAAAGAATCTCAATTCTAACTGGTACTCTTCATTGCGTAGCTAAGCCTGCTCAGAATATCTGCATGATTGCCAGATTGCTACAACATCTAATTTGTAGCACCATTGACATCTGCTCTCCCAAATTGAATTATCGCTCAACTCGTCTTCATCTCACCCAATGTCAGATTTCCAAACATTACAAAGTGTATGTTTTTCATTTAGAGATAAGATCTAGGGTTCCTTGGATAGCAATATTGTACAATTATCCAGCTCCAAATACGATCATCCATACCTAGATGATTGTATTTCCAAAATAATTTGATTCATAGAAAATTGAGGATCCCTCCAATCATGCCATATGTGATTGTATCAGATGTGATGGCCGCTGGATATTCTGGTTGCCCTACATATTTAGTAACCTTGATAGCTGGAATCTGTACACCAATAAGGAATTATCTCACTCATTGGCAATGAAGGAAAGTGAAGGAATGCGACCCGTTCTTAAAAGCCTTAATAGGAAGTTGATTGGATATAGAGCCCCCAATATTGTCCATGTCTGCAGTATTGTGCTTTCTCTTGTCATATGTGTGTGTGTGTGTGTGTGTGTGTGTGTGTGTGTGTGTGTGTGTGTGTGTGTGTGTGTGTGTGTGTGTGTGTGTGTGTGTGTGTGTGTGCGTGGGTGGCGTGCGTGCGTGCGTGCGTGCGTGCGTGCGTGCGTGTGTGCGTGCGTGCATGTGCGTGCGTGCACGTGCGCGTGTCTGAGCGTGCGTGCGTGCGTGTGTGTGTATCATGTCGCATATCATTTTCAAGTCAATGATGAGTAGACTACAGTACAAGGAATTATTTTGATCTTGGGTCAAACTGAGGGTAGGGGATGGGGTGAAAAGTGGGCACCAATCGATTGTAAAGCAACTCCTCCTAGACCATTTCACATGGAAACTTGAAACTTTGGATATGATTACACATGTGGACAGGGATGTGCATAGCACTTTTGAAATTGTGTTATGACTCCCAGGGATGGGCCTGAGGGGGTGGGGACTGTGGGTCAAAAATCAAATTTATCCAAAGGGGTCATGCCACATCATTTTGAAGGCCATGAATAGAAGACTACAGTAAACCAATTATTTTGATCTTCAGTCAAACTATGGCAGCGGCGGGGTAAAAAGCTCAAGATTGGGCACCAATCGATTGCAACACAACTCTTCGCACACCATTTTAGATAGAAATTTGAAATTTTGGGGAGAATTACACCAATGGGCAAGGGTGTGCATAATACATTGGAATTTTGATATCACCCCCAGGTGGGGGAAATGATGGGCAAAAATTAAATGTTATCAAATGTGGTCATGTCATATATCGTTTTGAAGCTTATAGTTACTAGTACAACAAATTATTTTGTTCCTGGGTCAATCTGGGGGAGTGGTCACGGGTCAAATGGGCAAATTGGGCAGCAGCCAATTGTTGAAATTTTGAAACCCATTACCCATTGAAACTACATTTCAAGGAATTAATTGTGTTTTGCGTCAAAGTGGGGGTAAAGCTCGAAGTGGTGAATGCATGGGGATTTGCGATGGCATGCCATCGACTGTGCATTCCAGTTAATCCCAAGCTTTGCATGGAAATGGTAGGGAATATGTGATGTGACCCGTGTGTGTGTGGCGGCCGTCTGTGCACTTATCGATTGTAACGCATCTCCTTCCAGACCATTTAAGATAGAAAGTTGAAACATTGATGATGACTGTACCTATGGGTCAGGATGTGGCTGACTCTTTTGGAATTTTGTTCTAGCTCCCCGGGGCTTGGCCCATGCGGTCAAAAGTGGCCAGTAATTATCGATTATAATGCAACTCCTCCTAGACAATTTCAAATGGAAACTTGAAGCTTTCGGCGGTATGATTGCACATATGGACAAGGATGTAGATGACACTTTTGGAATTTTGGGATAACCCAGGGGCAGGGCGCTGGGTTGGGGAATGTAGAGTAAAAAATAATAATAATATTTATATATGTAAGAGACAGCATCAGACAATCAGACAAAACTGCAATAAATCGCAACCTTTTTATTATCAAATAGATCTTAGTTAATGTAACTATAAATTTACCATCTGGAATTATCTCCATAAATACTGGCTATGGGGTCAATGATAGTGTCTGATTTACGTTTATTATAGATATTGACCACCGGTTATTGTAGCTATTAACCACCGGGGGTTTTTTTTTTATAGATATTGACAATCGTTTATTATAGCTATTGACCACCGTTTATTATAGATATTGACCACCGTTTATTATGTATATTGATCACTGTTTATTATAGCTATTGACCACCGTTTATTATAGATATTGACAATCGTTTATTATAGATATTGATCACCGTTTATTATAGATATTGACCATCATTTGTTATATATATTGACCATTGTTTATTATAGATATTGACCACCGTTTATTATAGATATTGACCACCGTCTGTTATAGATATTGACTATGGTTTATCATATAAATTGACCAATGTTTATTATAGATATTTACTATCGTTTATTATAGATATTGACCATCGTTTATCATAGATATTGACCATCATATACTATAATATTGACCACCATTTATTATAGATAGCCAAGTAGATGTAAATGAGGAATCTATCCCACAAAAATAAAAAGACTACAACTTCGGCGCTGGGTTCCTTTATTGGTTTGCAGCAAAAAGCAACAGTGTACTTTGTTGATTATACATGCTATCTCAGAGTTGTTATGTATTGATGTTAACCGCATCCACTTCAGGCTACAAGGGTGAACAGTCAGTAAGTTGTTTGAAGCGATTTAACTGTCTTGTTGAAATATGCTTTCGATTTTTCTCTTGTTTTGTTAAATGGACATTTTAAAATACAGATTACATTGCCGAGAAGTTGGTGCGTCTAATGGGGTCTATGATAAAAATAAAATAGTAGTAATAAGTATGGGTGAGAGATATGAATTTCTTTGTTATGGAATTAGTAATACCTAATACAGTTATATTATAGTGAACATGCAAAATAGTTAAGTTATTTATGCATAGGTAGATCTAACATCGCTTTAATGCGGTGTGTATGAGTATATGTCTTCATTCGATTCATATGATGAACGACATTATATTGACATCTATTCAGATGTAATTATTCTTAGTTGATTATTCGCGAAACACAATTAATGATTCACATAGAGAAACGTGGGTTGATGAATGTGTACTAGCGTATATCTGACTTCATGTGGAATAAATAAGGATGGAGGCCAATATGTTAGCCGAAATGAATATTTGTGGTTATATTTAGGATGGCGCCCAAGTACAAATCTCCTGAGAGTGCTTTGCACGGACATAATTAAAACAGATTTTAGAACCCTAGCATCAGGCATAAATCTAATGAATGTCTAGCCATTTGCAGACAAACCGAGCAAAAGGAAAAGAGCGAGGAATGACTAATTATAGCTGCGGATATTTGATTAACCACAGCCGCAGCCATGTTCACTATCATTCAAAGAACATATTCAAACATTGACCATCGCTGATGTCATACCTTCACAGATAGGGCAGCCATGTTGCACCATTTGGAAAGTGCTTAGTTTGAGATTAGGTTGTGAGACCAGCATTGATTCATGATGGCTCACGAGTGTTTGTGATGATAAACAATGAGTTTGTTTGAGAGGACTGATAGAAATGTCGTCTATAACACTATTGGAATACATACAGTATATGTCCATGATAACTTTCATGAGAATTTTAGAGCCGTGAATACATCACTTTGAGAAGGATTGGAGGGCAATGTTTCCGGTTGCACAGTGATTTGATATACTGCTTGAACTGTGAAAAGAGAATGCTCTTCCTCAACTACTACTCGCATATCCTCCCATCGACAGAAAAATACCTTTATCATTTACTTGTGTGTCAGACAGACATACATGTGCGCAATTGGTTTGGCATCATTTATGAAGGAGTTTGTAACTTATTTTCTTCATTAATGAAATCAACATCATCTGCATACTACTTCTCTAGTTGCACGTTTATCCTTGCAGCTGGATGGGCTGGTCTTCTCAAATCTTCGCAAATAGATGTTAGAGCTGCAGCGGGTTAACAGATGAATAAAGCTGACGACATATCATCTCCTTGTGGTGATCATATTGGTTTGTCAAACTTTACAGAAAGCGTTGATTTGACTAGAACCGTTAATTTGTTGTTTGTCAGTCTTACTAGGCATAGTTCCTTATCATCACAAATAGGTTGGGGGGATTGAAAAATCGATCTGTGCGCTGATGATGGTAACCCATGTGATACGTTGGTTCCCATCTTGTAGAAATCATAATGCTTTCATAGCACTATAGGTGTAGCATACGTTGTGCTCAGCATATGTCGACACAACTGGATCCTCTTTTCAAGAGGTTCTATCAGCTTCCCACGCATTCGCCAATGGTATCCCTGATATGAGGTAAGTTCACATTTTTCACGAAATTTTCTAATGCTATTCAAGTCTATGTTTAGCCTCAGGTAGGAGAGAGGTCTAGGTGGTCCCTGGCTTTCACAAGGATAAAGAGTGTGGCTTCTCCCACAGTGTATCTGGAGAGGTCTAGGTGGGCCCCTGGCATTCGCTTGGTTGAACAGTGTGGCTTTTCTCACAGCATAGCTGGGGAGGTGCTGCTAAAGGGCACAACTGGTGATGTGTCATCTGCGTGAAGCATATGCAGATGGTATAAGCTGCATGCTAGATGAGTTCTTTTTTTCTGCCATCTGGCCCACATATGTGACCATTATTTAGTGTCGCTAATGCCTTCTCAGCTCTGTTTCTGTCTTTGCGTTTGACACAGGTATTGGCCATTGGGAAATGGATGACCATCAGATCTGTTTATAGCAGGTGGTTGCTGTGGGTTGTAGCTCCGGTAGCACCGTGCCATCCCGCCTTGGCATCTTCTACGTCCGACGCGTACCCATGGTATGCACCGACGACACGTCGATGTTGCTGGTTAGCCACACTCTGGTATGTGAGAGGAGGAGTGCATGCCACGATCGTAGCCCTTGCTGAAAGTCGATATATCATCACTCACGTCGGCACCAGTCGCAACGTATACATATGGATAAACCTTAGACTGTGATACACATGGTCGACGATATAATTGTCATTACTGAACAGCAGCCCGAATGTCCGGGTCCAATCCACTCTAATCTCTCCCGGTTCCATTGAGCCCACACATTTTACCATCTCTAGTTGGATATCATACAAGGAACGTTAAGAAGACGACATTCTAATGTTCCTCGGAACTGCTTATGCTTTGCTCTCACATCAACAACAGCTATATTATTGATGCAAAAACATTTATGCTATTGCTTGAAGCATGGGAATATGCAGCTGTTGCCGCAAGCAGGGGCTCTTGAGCGGCCTGCGTCAATGTATCCTATGCTCTCCAGAGCGCGGCTGCTCAGACAAACACGTAGTCACGATCAGTGTCACATCGACATGAGAGGATTACTCACAGGCTCTTCCAGTTACCTTGGCAAATCTCACTTGGCAGAACGCTAAAGTGCCTACCATCTGCATCATGACAGATTATTCACAGGCGACACAGAGGATCTGATGCCGCCGCGGCTGCAGACAACCACGTCCAGACCTTTCTACACCATTAGAAGTGGCAGACAGAGTCAATCTCCTCACGTGGATGAAAGCGGTCACGGATGTGTTTCCGTAAATGGTCACGGTATGGGTTATATTGAGGCTCGCCTCGGAAGTGGGCCCACTTGGCATCCAATATCATAGCAGTCTCTGCTCCCCCCCCCCCCCCCGCCACACCACACTCTATGCTGCAACAACCAGGACTGGCACGAGCAGTATGATGAGTATCCTGGTTAGATATACATGAGGGGTTAAACCGAACAAGGTGAAACCCTCGAGAAATATCTGTGTCAGATTGAGCCATGTGCCAGCCACGATGCCGATCTGCATTCCATCAGGGGCCGGTCTTAGCTGCTTCACTTTGCCGCCAGCTAGAAGCAGCAGCTCTAGCACAATGGGCGTTGTGCCCTGTCTTATATAGGTCAGAAAGATTTTCCCCGGTTATAAAGCTTCTGGACTGTGCCATCCTTCGTCGCAACGGTGGAGAGTGGGGTGACCTCCAGGGCAATAACCCCTGGAGGTCTATATAGTGGCACCCACGCCCGCCAGTTACCACCAGGTCCAGCACGATTTCATAATGCATTATTCTCGAAGACTATCTGCAGCTCTTTCGCCAGGGTCAACACCACACCATCATATGGCATCGGTGGGGCATGCTTCACAGTCGGATCTAAGACATGAAAGCTGAGGTCAGCGTCTAAGGTGTTAACATCCTCAACCTTGTCTGCTGACTGTTCTATCAAGGGATGGAGGATGAACTTCCTGTTCTGGAAAAGCGTTCCACGTCGCTAGCACCAGACCACTGCCATACAGTCTCTTTACCACATGGCATCTCTTGGGCCATTGTAGACAGGTACAGAGCTAATCGCTTCATAACCTAGGAGATGCTGGCAGACACGCTTGCCTTGACGAAATCCGGTGAGACCTGACTCATGGTATCTTGTGAACACGATGCTGCGTCCACCAATAACGGCACCATTGAGCATCTCGTAGGCTTCCTTGCCTGGGGCGTAGAGGCTAGCATCTGGGATGTGCTGAGTGATTCCGCGAAGCAGATACTGTAGTGACACGCCCGGGAGGGGGACCGCATCTTTCAGGATGTCTGTACCTCGTTCTGTGTAAAACAGTAGCATACACTCTAGGGCTTCGATGAATGGGCTGATGTCTAAGTTATTATAGTATCACAGCCAGTCGGCGAATGTCTGCATCCATTGATCTCTGAAGGTCTGCTTACATTGCTTACACTCTGACAGCTTCAGGAGGTAGCCACCTGCACACACACACACACACACACACCCCCACACACCCCACACCCCACCCCCACCCCCACCCCACCCCACTCCACCCACCCACCCCCCACCCCCACACACACACACACACACACTTGAGCTTGGACCACCATGCTGGGTAGTCTCTGTGAGATCTGGATAATCGAGCTTCTCGGGTGTATCGAACCATTCATAAGGCAACCAGCTCTTCTGCTGTGTGCACCCATAGTCTTTGATCCACGCCTCGTATGAGACTCCTGGACTGAGGTAGTTCAGTACATCGAGAAACCTTAGTTAGGGTGTGATGAGGAACATTGTCTGGCGAGCCTTTTTGGCGACTTTCACTGTGCCTGCCGAGGCTGTGAGCTCATCCACCAAGTAATTCTTGATGAGGTTCAGGTCGAACCGGCCAATGTTGAACCCGAGCACAGGCACCTGGTCACACCACCCGTTGATCAGTCGCTGCTTTCGTTTTGGTAGCTTGTCCAAGTCTACAGGTATGAACGATCCCGGACACGTGTCCATATTCGGTATTCTCGTAGTTGGATCTCCTGCATGAACTCTGAGATCAGCACTTTGGGGTTAGCATTGCAGAGTTTAGTCGGCGCGCTTGTGCTGGCATCTAAGGAGCAGCCGACTGTCACCGAGATATGTGGGCACTCTCGATCATGAGAGTCTCTGTAGAGGGGGTCTTGATCCCATCTAGAAGGATTTAAAAAGTCATAGACGATGAGGTGTGGGTATGGACCATCCGCACTGGTGCATGGATGCTTGGACAGTGTTTTATACAGCACTCACACTGTACCACAAGCGTGCATCCAGATGCTCTCAGTTTCTCGTCTCTCATGACTGTCTTGTGGTATCTTTGTTCGGCATCCTCACCTCGCTAGTGTTGTGAATATCCATGCCAGTAACAGCCATTGAACTGGTATACTGTGTTGGTTGTTGGATCATAACCATCTACGGGAGCCCCTCGATCCAACGCTCGCCACCCTGATCACACTTGCGTGATGTAGGTGAATTCCTCGGTTTTTCAACTCATATTTAATCCAACGAGTAATCACTGAACTGGCCGTTTGGGGTGGATAGAAGGCCTTCTTATATGCTGAGTGTGTTGCCTCTACCTTCTCTCCGGCACACTCGATGGTGGTTTTCCCACCTGTACAGTCGTCAGTCTGACGTTGGAGATAACATGATTGGGTGAACTGCTGGTGACAGTACCCGCAGATGAAAGTCTGGACCAGCTTGGAGATGTCCTTAATGAAGAAGACGTGGTGGTCGTATACTCCAATGGTCACGATGTTTTGATCGTGTGCAGGTTTCCTGACTAGATGCCAGCTACCCTCTTTCGTAAATGCTAATCCCTGTCTTCGCAAAGAACTGTACCTTGTCCAGCTGATCCAGGGACGTCTTTGGTACGTCAGTCACAGGCCTGTTCAGGTCAGAGAACTGTTTAGCAAGCTTTCCTGCAGGAGACATACTTCTGTCAGACATCGCTCCTCGATGTACTGCTAGGCATCTCCAGAGACACATGTTGTTCTTATAGGTATCGAGTGCCACCATTCCCTTCCTTCATCGGAGCCAAGCTGGGAGAGGCCCTGTCTCTAGCAGAGGCAGGTGGTCAATGACAACCTTGACCTCAAGATTGATTGATCGGACGCAGGCCCACTTGATGTTGGGTTAATGGATAGTGTCTGGGTCGAGGCGGGCTTGCTCTCAGTCTGACACCCAGGTCTGGGCCGCTCCTAGTGTAGTCATCCAGGGACTCCTTGGAGCATTCTTGTGAAAGAGCATCATCCTACCATCCTCGATGTGGCAGATTCGATAGGTGTGGGTATGCCAAAAGTAGAAGGCGTTCTGTACGGTCTGGATCTATTCCATGATCTGACCTGTAATGTCTCCTTCTAGTCCTCTGAGGAATGTCCAGCATACTGCTAGCCGTCCTCTCTCCTCTGTCTCCCTCTCACCCAGGCACCGATCTAGAATCTGCTGACCTCGCCTCATACTCTGGGCTAAGGGTTCAGATCTCTGGCCCCTCATCATTGGTCTTCTGATTCTCCATATCACCCATCTTCCGATTCTCCATAGAAGAGATATGGGCTCTAGTGGATGGTTTGCCATCAGAGTTGCTACAGCTTTGGCTCGTAATCTAGCGGTAATCTCCTCATCTAGCTGTCACAGCTCGCGGTGGCGTTGTGCTTTCTTATGAGGGTTCTCTGGATCATCTCTGGTGAGCACCGGAAACCTCCCAGTCTGTTGTACTCGGGAGAGACCCTTTTTCAACTCCTCAGCACGGCCTGTCCAATCATCTGGAGCAGGTCAGCTTTGCGGGCCTTAGAGGCTATTCTAAGGCCGAATTGCTTTGCCCTCAATCGGAACTGTGTTACAGTAACCATGATGGAGGCGTATAGCACTAAAACAGCTTGTCTCTAAATAGGCGCTCGGTCCATGCAGAATAGTAATGTTCAGAAGTTGTCATATCACTGAGTATGCGTGTCTCTAAATAGGTGTTTGAACCATGCATATCCATAGCACTATACATAGTGGCTTAAACCATGGACCGATGCACTAAGTACTATGACCCTGGCATGTATTTGTGTGGCCCATGTCTCAAATTCCCTATGCCTCAGGGTGTGGGAGCCGCAGATCTCGGAACGGTTGCCAGTGGATGGAGGTGGGGCCATTGTCGATAGCCTTACAGTTGCAAACTAGCTGGGAGAAGCGCTCGGTAGCGACACCAATCTGTATATGTGACTAAGGTTCTGCTGGGCAGTGCGCACCAAGACTGTAATCGATGTGACCGACATTTTTTTGGATCATCTACGTGTGTTCCTCTTGCCTTACCGTTGAGGGAGCTAGATCTGTAGCGATCAGTGTGGTGATTGATGTCAACTGCCTCCTCTGCTTCGCAGAGGGGCAGTTGACACCAATCTGTAGTGCGAACAACCTCGGAATCGATGTGACCTCGACTGGATCCCGAATGGACCATAAGCTGATGCATCAAGGAGATGGCGATCTGATTTCCAAAGATAAGAAGTATCCAATACACCATGTCACGATAATTACACTATGTTTTCAGCATTACATAGAATCCGTCAATACGTTTTCCAGCACTGAGTCTTGCAACTGGATCCTGAATCGTCCACGGCAGGCGGGGCTGCCGTTGTTTCTACGAAACTGGGGCGACGGAAGTGTGGCGGGGAGAAATCACACTGATCGCTGGGTAAGTCGATTTGGACCCCACGTGGACGTTGTTGGAAGACAGTGCTGGGGAAATCGATTTGGACCCCACGGGGACATTGTTGGAAGACAGTGCTGGGGAAGTCGATCTGGACCCTGACAGGACGTTGTTGAAGTAGACTTGAGTTGAAGTCGTTTTGCTCCCAGAGGTATAGCATATATGTGTGTGGCCCATGTCTCACATTCCGTATGCCTCAGGAATTGAGAGGGTGGTGGGAGCCGCAGATCGTGGAGCGGTTGCCAGTGGAGGGCGGTGGTGTTTTCCTAATCTCAACCCTACTACTCCCCGTCGTTAGATGCCAGTGTTAACGTGAGTATGAAGTGCTGGATGCTGTTGTTGTTGTTGTTGTTGTTGTTGTTGATTTTGTTGTTGTTATTATTGTTGTTGTTATAGGTTACTCTTCAACATATCTGGGATGGAAATGAGGATGCTTAGAGCGTGCATATCTAGAGTTGGGTCGTCTATCTATGCTAAATTCCAATATCATCGACGTGTTGGATTGCCGTAGGCGCAGATAATTAACTTATCTTAACGGATTTTTATAAGACTGTCTTCAAGCTGTTCTATTGGCTTTGGAGGCGAGAAATATTACATATATTGTTGATTTGTCGTTTCGTCTATTTTACAATATAATACTGGAGTTAAGTAGCCTACATATATATTTTAACAGGTATTTAATTTATTGCATTAACTGTGATATTTTAATGTGATGTTTTATCTCTGTACCATGAAAAATCTTCTCCTTCTCCTTCTTCTTTTTCTTCTTCTTTTTTTTTCTTCTTCTTCTTCTCCTTCTTCTTCACAATATGTTCTATATTTTCGCGAAACACACCCGTGTTTTAAGTGTACTGGTTGGTTTTAAGGCGAGCACATGAGTTGAACTATGATGATGTGCTTTTCTATATTGAACTTGATACAAGTACAATTATAAATGTACCACCCTTTTATAAAACATTGTTTATCTCTTGGTTTTCCTTTAATGTTTCTAGAGAGTCCGTACCTTCGTGTACATCGGATATTCTCTGCGAGCCATTGTTTCTTAATAGCCTGTTTAAAAACCAACGGACCGGCCATAACTCTTTACCTAAAAGAATTTATATAAGTGCTAATGTTAATAATGTAGCTGATATTGTTGATGATAATCAGAAAGTATCGATTGAGGTTTTGTCTCACAAAATCGACAAGCACTCTAAGCAGTTATTAGAGAATAAACTTACCATTTTTAGTCCAGCCAATCTAAGAAAAATGTTATTGGACCCGGGCAATATTGCAACAGAATTTGTGTCAGTAGATTTATGCCGAAGAAGCAATGACATGACCCAAAAAAAAATTCTGATGGTGGGAAATACTATTTTGCGCCGTGCTGCATACCTCTCGGTCCCAAAAGAGTCGATTACTGAACGTATCTTACTTCAGGGCGAAGAGAATGGGAGCAAGGGAAGAATCTTAGACTCAGTTCCCTGCAGTACAACCGACATTGCAAATCGCTACATAACAGGAAACATTGCTATTTCCGTCCTTCAGGAAGCTGTGTATTCGGGGCTCTAAGAGTTCCATGAACATGGTCCTATATGCTGCAGCATGTGTTTTTATAATGTTATACAATTGTGACAGACTCAATGCTTGTCATCGCAAACACTTGTTAGGTCATCACGAATCGCTGATAGCTGCACTGCCTAATCTCAAACTCAGACCAAGAGGAACTGGACAATACAGTTCCACTGTCTGTGAGGAGAGTGAAACAGCGAAGGTCAATGCTTGGACATGTTCTTTGAATTCTCGATTACACACCCATTCATAAGGCATTTACCTTTCAGTGCTGCGTGCCATCACACACTTAAATCGATGTTAGCTCCGACATATCAGCACACGGTCCTGTTCCACATGGTGCTGCAAAATTAGCGTCCATGTAGTGGTTTATTTACTTCTGCAGTATAATTATGAGAATATAATACAAATATGCTATATTTCTATCACAATGTACGTTGAATTGCTTAAATTCAATTTCATCTTTGCTGAACATACAAGCTGGCGTATTGAGATTTAATCTCGTCTTCATTGAACATACAAGTAGAATATGTAAGATTCAATCAAGTCGTCTTTGAACATACAAACAGAAGAGTCGAGATTCAATCAAGTCCTCCTTGACCATGCAAGCAGAACAGTCGAGATTCAATCAAGTGTTTATTTAACATGCATGTTGAAGTCTCGGGATTCAGTCACATCCTTGTTAGGCTCGTACTCAATAGGTGTTCAACTGGCATTTTTTCTTTAAAGAAAACCTTTAATGCTTCATGAGAACTACTAGGATAAATGAATTTTGGGTTTGTAGTGTTTTGTGATAGAAGGCGGGAGTGATCAAGTGAACAATTCTCTCAATGGCATCATATAATGTCGGTACATGCTGTCCCTCGTCATCGCGTATTGAAACAAATTTGGTGATTTTGAATAATCACAAACTTAACAGCATATCTCGTTATCAGCACAGCTTCATTGTGTAACTCCCATTATTTGAATGTTTGCTGAAGTACTACTCCGTCTAATTTATAGCACCACCAACATCTGCTTCCTAAATTAAATTATTACACGGACCCGTCTTCATAGTGCCGAATGTCTGATTCAAAACCTCACAATGTGATATATTTTTCATTTAGAGATCAAATCTAGGTTTCCTTGGATAGTAATAGTATACAATCCTCCAGCTCCCAATACGATCACCCACACCTAGATGATTATATTCCCCAAACAAATTAGATTCGTAGGCAATTTACAATTCTGCCAATCATGCTATCAGTGATTGCACCAGATATGTTGGCCGCGGGATCTTCGGTTTGTCCTACCTACTTAGTCACCGCGATAGCTGGGATCTGTGCACCAATAAGGAATTATTTCACCCATTACTAATGTAGTGAAATAAAGGAACGTCGTGACACATGCTTGAAAGACTTCATAGGTAATTGATCTGTATACCAATTCTGAATCTCATGACTATTTTGACTCTGGACATAGGACCCAATGTTGTCGCTGTTTGCCTTATCCGTCGTCGTCGTCCTCGTCGTCGTCGTCGTCGTCGTCGTCGTCGTCATCGTCGTCGTTGTTAATGCTAACGTATGTGTTCTAGCGATTTAAAATATATGTTTTCCTTGTGATAAGGACGGATATTCTATAACGTGAGTGGTTGAGATGCGGCGGTAGCTAAGTATCCTCATAAGCATATGTCTAGCAATTATCCGTCTGCTTAGAGGCGATTGAGAGCTTTGCCATTTCTCTGCTATGTATAATTTAGTCGCTAAGCTATTATAATGGCAATACAATAGAGACAATGTGCTTACATTCTACACACACACACTTATAGTGAGTTAATACTTCGTACTCTCGCACACGTGTCTTCCTTAGACACGAGAAACTCGCTTGTGGAATTCATTGTCAGCAAATTAGCTTTGTTATTTTGTCTGGTAAAAGCCAACTCAAAGAATCTCTCCTACTCTGACTGACAGCAGCTCAACTGTCGTACGAGTTCTAGTACATTTGTTCAAAACATGTTAGTTTTTTCTGGAGCCACTGAGATGGATTGTCCTTCACGAAGTTTTGAATGATTAGTCCAGGTAGGAGTTATATGGACAGCACAATGGAAGGATCCGATTGGACACTCAAGCATATGATGTCATAATCAAAATACGTCACGTATTAGCTGACGTCACAATCAAATGACATGGATCCGTCACGAAAGAGACAAACATTCAACAGTAACCATCTGAATTGGGTCTCTTTGGTGAATTTACAAATCAATAAACGGTCTGTCGAATATTTTGAAAGTAATTTGACTGGGAGCTGTTACTGCCTGTGACTTACCTGCATAGTTACTATGAAATTGAGAATATGGAAATGCTTGGGTTAAATTGTTAAAATCGATTCATACATGCATGTAAAGTGGGAAATGTGCGGGTAAAGCTAAAAATTAAAAATAGACAGAACTTAGTTAGAAACGAAATGGGGCATAGCTAGACATGGGTAGGCATAGACAGAAATAGATCCCTCTATTGTCAAATGACGACAGTAAGATAATACGCTCCTATAATCATCACAGCCATTGGTGTTAGACAGAGGAGTATATATACGCCGAACTGATGTCAACGTTTCCACCTGTTCAGTTATTAAGTCTATATGCGCCATCTGGATAGAAATGGGTGGAACTTAGTTAGAAACGGAACCATTGGTGTTAGACACAGGAGTATATATATATATATATATATATATATATATATATATATATATATATATATATATATATATATATATATATATATATATATATATATATATATATATATATATATATATATATATATATATATATATATATATATATATTTATATATATATATATGTGAGTGTGTGTGTGTGCGTGCGTGCGTGCGTGCGTGCGTACGTGCGTGCGTGCGTACGTGCGTGCGCGTGCGTGCGCGCGCGCGTATCTGTGTGTGTGTGTATGTGTGCGTGTGCGCGTGCGCGTGCGCATGTGCGTGTGCGGCGTGTGCGTGTGTGTATGTAAGTGACATCAGAAAAAATTCCAATAAATTGCAATATTCTCTATACGCCAAACTGATGTCAACGTTTACACTTGTTCAGTAATTGATTCTCTATGCGCCATCTGGATGGCATCATCGTTTGTTACTTTAGCGAGATAATCACTGGCATTGGAGTACCGTTTTGAGGACTATTTGGAGACACATTCGATCAATCTGTGCTTTAGCTCCACGGACTGTTTGTAGAGAAAACACATTCAATCAATCTGTTTTGGGTTTCGAGGACTATTTGTAGAGGAGACACATTCTTCTGTGTTCAGGTTTCGAGGACTGTTTGTAGAGGAGACACATTCGATCAATCTGTTTTGGATTTCGAGGACTATTTGTAGAGGAGACACATTCTTCTGTGTTCGGGTTTCGAGGAATGTTTGTAGAGGAGACACATTCGATCAATCTGTTTTGGATTTCGAGGACTATTTGTAGAAGCGACACATTCTTCTGTGTTCGTGTTTCGAGGACCGTTTGTAGAGGAGACACATTCGATCAATCTGTTTTGGATTTCGAAGACTATTTGTAGAGGCGACACATTCTTCTGTGTTCGTGTTTCAAGGACCGTTTGTAGAGGAGACACATTCGATCAATCTGTTTTCAGGTAATAACTGGTTCATTATCAGAATTAAGGCTTGCACTGCCATAGAACCACGAGTCTCGGAGTGATAGTTTTGTGATCTCTCTGCAGTATATAGGTGACCTGATTGAAGATTGCCATGGTAGTGCATAAATTAGATTTACTATCAACAATATGCTCCGTTCAGCTAATTCGATGGAGTCACGGATGCTTAGATGTAGTCATAGCTGCGCGTCCATTCCGTCTAACACCATAGCTACCAAAATACTGGGACAGTTTTCCATTGTTCTCTGTTTTGCAAGCTTTGAAATCTCCACATATGAATAGTTGCATTCATGATGGACTAGTGATGGCTGTACACAGTTCATTGTTGATTGAATTGATTTGTGATTCCTCAGCAGCTAACACATACATGTACAGAATGTGACATACTGAGGTGGTGCATTTTCTATTGACATGACTAAGTATAGGGTTGGAATCAGAACTCAGGATATAGTCCATCACATCAATCTTGGTACGATTACACGATTTGACTTTTGTCATTTGATTGTTTTTGTTTACCGTGCGGCCATTTTGAACGGTCTGTATATTAGTGATTTGGTACTTTGATTTCTGGGATGGATGCGGTAGCAATGTTGTAATGATCATTGCCACTCCCTAGAGCGTATCCTTTTAATGAGCTGTTGAATTCTTCAACAGTGTACGTTATGATAGGAAACGTCAACACGTAGTGCTCGAGGGTGTTGAACAAGGTAATGGTCACGTCTTTGCCTCAATGCAAGTTGGCAGTGAACGCCCACTGAGGGTATTAGATTCCCTAAGGTACTTCTTCTCTCCTGTATAGGGTTTTGGATAGTTATTAAAGATGATTTTTTTCTTTCTCCTCTGGACAAGCCCTGATACATGTTGGATTGTATTTGACAAACAACATGCCATTGTGGCCCCTCTGCAGCGCAGGCCTGTAAGAATGTAGCACGATGCACTGTTCAATTGTACAATCATACACTACATAATAATACATGTTTTTAAAGCAGGCTGGAGGGACATTTTAACACGTTCTTATTGATTCAAAGAAAGTGAAATTAACATCATTATGTAAACGTTTGACTGAGAAGCATAGACCATATCGCTAGGCTAACTTATACAGTAGAGGTTTAGCAGATTGTATGATTATCTACTGTCAGATCTATCTTAGACGAGCACTTTTATCCAGCTACATAACTTGCCCACTAAACAGACAAGTAGTCTCTTACCTTAAGAGTCATGATTTTGTGAGTAAAAGATAATGCTTCTTTGGGAGACATATGGTGTGGCGACAACTTGTATCGCATCATATTATAACAAACTGTAGTTTTACGGCATATGGTATTTCGAGTTCCCGAGATCACGTGATACTGCGTATAGAACTGTCTTCAATACATCAGTTTTCTCATCTGAATGGTTCTTGGTGACAAAACATGTGACTTACTACATCAAACACTATCAATAGTGTGGACTTCGATATGTGTTTAAATACAGAGAAGTTGAGTCACTGTCTATGTCAAATCGTGCTACAGGAATCACCAGTAATCAAAGAATAGAACTGAGGAAATGACGGTTCCACGATCTAAATATCTCAGCCGTCTTAATACAATAACCATCTAACCTCTTGCGTTCTAATTGCTCATATCCTGTAATCAATGTATTAGATTAGAAATGAGTCTGGGTGCTATAGCTGTTTCACTTTACACATGATAATAAAACAGAATTAGTGTACTGCTTTTGATGGTATGCTTATTGAAATACCAACAGGTATCCGTTACAGAACCTCGATGATGTATAAAACATTATTCACACATCATGATACTTATCCACTCCACTTTTGTACAAACAAAATCAATCCTGATATATTGAGCATGAGACGTTGCATTTTATTGTTATTTACATTGGCATAATCGTGAGTGTGTTTGAATCGAATTTAGCACTTGGAACCATGCGAGGTGTTGAGTATTTTGAAACCAATTTGAATGGGAGGTATTACTGCTGAAGACAGTGACAGAGCCCAGTCAATTTAATTTCAAAATATTCAACAGAATCCCCATTAAATGATAATTCGCCAAAGACACATAATTCAGCCGGCTACTACCGGACCTTTCATGTCGGATCTACAATATTTGAATGTGATGTCAGCTAACCAGTGACATATTTGAATTATGACGTCAGATACTTGAGCAACAGATCGGATCCCTCCATTATCCCGTTGACCAGGCACGATAATTAATCTCTTTATTCCCCTTGAGTGAGCACACTCATTATTTGTTATTACCAATATCTATGGTGAGAAAGGACACGTGCACTTGATGACGCTACTCACACGGATGTCATCAGATATGGGAGAACATAACATGTGACAAGAGATGCAACTTAAGAAACAATTTCCAACCATAATACTGCTTCTCATATTGTTGTTGTTATTTCTATTGTTGCTACCAATATGCCAATTTGCGCTATAAGCGTTGCCTTTGCTGTTACTTTCCTTGTTGCTGTTGTTGTTGGTTCTGTTGCTGTTCCTGATTTTGCATCCATTTTGTGCTATATGTGTTGCTGCTGTTGCTGTTAATTCTCGTTTAAGGTTGTTGCTATTGGTGCTGTTGGTGTTGGTTCTGTTGCTATTTCTGTTGTTACTCCCAAAGTTGCGCGTAAGTGTTGTTGTTGCTGCGCAATCTTACTGTTGCTCTTGGTGACGGTTCTCTTGGATTTTATCTGATACTGCGGAGAAATGATGAGGGTAAGTACGAAGAGGAGGATGAGTAGGAGGATGGGGGCAGGATGGGAGGGGGAGGTGGAGGAGGAGGGGAGGCAGAAGAGGAGGAAGAGGTGATAAGGAGGAAGAGGGGAAGAGAAAGAGGGGGAGGAGGAGGATGAGGAGGAAGCCGAGGCCGATAATAGCTGCGTTACAGTATGGGTAATAATGATGTTGACGATAACGGGTGAATCACCCCGCTTTATTCGATAGAATTCATAAAACAAATCTGTCTATGTCATTTCCTTGTCGAATAGAAGATTAGAGGAAATGTTTGGCTTCTGAATACAGACAGGATTAATATATGTGTCGCCAACAACCAGCATACTTGTCTGGCCGTTCTTCGGATGTAATTAGCAAACATTTCCTTATCAAGTCAGAACCAAATGAAGTCAGCATTTGAAAGGCCTCTTCTTATTATCCTGTCAGGCCACAACTCTTAATTTAACACCATCTAATACACAATTCATGCTGTTTAAGATATTCTATTGTCGTGTCTATCATGAATATTTTGAAAACGATTTAGCTGGATACCGTTGCTTTCAAGACTGTATTAACATTCAGGTCAATAATTTTCGTCAATATAACCAGCGAGTTTACTATCTAGATCACGCAATGTATTCTGGATCGGTATTTTCCCAAAATACGCTATTGTTGGAAAGGTCTATCGCAAACACAAGAGTGTGAACTCTATCCAGCTAGGCATTAAGCTGAGTAGCTACTCAACTAAGCACCTAAACAGATATATGATAGTGGGTACTACTTGTCCCCACTGTTCCCATGTACATGGTCTGTAAGAAATATCCGCACAGAAAAACGTAATTACCAAGCGCATGTTTGCATAGCTATCACTTCATAGTTAGAATGGATTTTGGCCCCACCCACTACCTCTTCACTCTACTCATAATAACGCTTGGGGAATAACAAGTCTGCTACCGTGAATATACGTGGTGTGGTGGTCCACAATTCACGTGTAAAAGGAATACGGTTCAGTAGCTTCAGCTAAGTTTATTACACTAGACCAGAATTAATATTCTAATCAGGATCGCGTTGGGAACAACAGATGATGAATCTCTTACTGACCCACAATGAACGTTATACCATTCCATCAACGTTTCGCCACGCGGTATGCATGTGTGTTGAGCTGTGAAAATTAGAATAATCAATTAGATTTATACTGATTGACGATAGTTATTATCCAAAATAATTCGAAGGAAACTTTCAAAATTGGCATTTTAGTAGTAATGTAGAAATCGTATTATATAATCTGAAACGAATTTGAGCGAAATTTGTCGCTGCTTCAGTCGACAACCGTTTTAAATCTATATGTATAGCAAGAGGGGTGTGACAATGCGGGTGTTGGTGGGTTGTGGCGGCGCTAACCCCCAGTATTTAGACTCCCATAGGTTATCCCCAATCTCCCACCTAGCCCCACACCCCCGTCAAAGGACATTCCTACACCCCTTGGTAAAATAACAAACACGAATCAGCAATCCTAGAACGACTAGGGTAAACTAACACTCGGATGCACTTGGTACATAATGGATGGCTCAGATCTGTCACTCAAGTATCTGACGTCATACTCAATTACGTCATATTTACGCTGACATCACAATCGAATGCAAAATGAATGATGGATCCAGCTCTGTCATGAACATTGAAAAGTCCGTCAATTGAACGAATTGTATGTCTTTGATGGATTTACTATTTAATAAACATTTGGTTGAATATTATCAATCTAATTTTACTACAGGCAGCAACAGAACCCAGCCAAATCAGTTTCAAGATATTCAACAGCTTACTTATATAGTTACCTTGAAATTGGGATTCTGAGAATTCAGGATTCAAACGTGTTTAAATTGATCCCAAAGCATGGGTGGAGCATAGCTAGAAATGGGCTGGACATAGCTAGAGAAGGGTACATCCATTCCTGAGGATTTGAACAGCTGATAGTTTGCTACCCTCACAAGGTGGCAATTTATACATCCGGTATGTCAACAAACAGGCATTCATTGGAGTTTTGTTGGAAAAAGGGAATTAGGATATTTTAACTTGACGTGTCACATGCAGCTATGGAAGAAATCAGGAGAGTGTAACCACTCATAATCATCCACCAACTAAGTTACCACCATTGATGATAAGGTAGAGCAATCTTTAATTTGAAGGCATTTTGTGAAATAGTTAAATCACTGCAGCGACCAGTGTGGCCATGAGTAAAATACCATGAATTATGAATAACGGTGCTGTCAGAGAATTTCCAATTTTCAGAAGTAGACTTTCAGTGACCACCTTCTGAATATTGGAGTATGAATTACCTACTCATATATTCAGGCACTGTTATACACGACCTCTGACCTTTGCTTGACCTTGTTGTTTATGACGTCACATCATCTCAAATATGAATATACATTGATCACGCTGCAGCACTGGCGACAGTATCTTCCTCAGCCATCGTTATTTTACCATAGCTAAGTTCGGATGTTATCGCGGTACTCCGATCAAATGTATCACGTGGTTGGTTTAACTCTCTATGCATGCGTGCACATATTCTCTCGCTTGAAGTATGATTAATTGAGTAGGATTTGTACCATGTGATACCGTTATCCGATTATATTCTCGGGCGTTCGGATATGTTATCGGGGTAAGCAGCGTACCTAGATAATATTACCGAACTTAGCCCTTCTTGTTAATGATGTTACATCATCTCAGATATGAATATTCATTAATCGCTCTCGTCATCATGTCATTATCATATGCATATGCATTGATCTTGCTTCTTAATAAATGGGTTGTGATGGATGTATCGGAACAGTGTGCGAGAAATGGATAGCTGAACAGAGGAATAAATTGTCCATTCTTGCTCGCTGCTGAATAATGATGACTTAATGGCCGATTTCTGGTAACTCTAGAAAGGTGTATTTTGAACTATGATTGGTTCAATGTGTCATGTGATTTGGACAAGGATAATTCAGGCATGACCATTGCTCACTATGTAGTATCTGATTGATGAAGATCAGGGATAAGTGGGAAGGTGCAATCTGACGAGCTGTTCCATCGTCGCCAGCCATATTACGCTGCTGCACTGGAGATTGTATCTTCCCCAGCCATCTTGCACTGCAGGACTGGAGACTGTACCTTTATCACCCATCTTATGCTGCAGCACTGGAGACTGTATCACCCCCAGCCATCTTTTGCTGCAGCACTGGAGACTGTTTCTTCTCCAGCCATCTTACGCCGCAGCACTGGAGTGTGTATCTTCCCCAGCCATCTTGTGCTGCAGCACTAGAGACTGTACCTTTATCACCCATCTTATGCTGCAGCACTGGAGACTGTATCTTCCTCAGCCATCTTACGCTGCAGCACTGGAGATTGTATCTTCCCCAGCCATTTTATGCTGCAGCACTGGAGACTGTACCTTCCTCACCCATCTTGCGCTGCAGCATTGGAGACTATATCTTCCCCAGCCATCTTGCGCCGCAGCACTGGAGACTGTATCTTCTCAAGCCATCGTACGCTGCAGCAGTGGAGACCGTATCTTCCACAACGGTCTTACGCTGCAGCACTGGAGAATCTATCTTACCCAGCCATCTTGCGCTGCAGCGTTCTGCCTATCACTCAGACATAGGCTTAGAACATGAAAAATCCTTCAATAGCATATTTGTTGTTTCTATTGTCATACATTTTAAATTATCGGCTGATTTTAATAAGCCTGAAACTCGGGACCATCTGTTTTAGTAATCATCTCCCTTTAGTGAACATCTGTCTTTAGTGACCATTGGTGTTTAGTAACTAATGGTGTTTAGTGACCATCTGTCTTTAATGATTATCTGTTTTACTAACCCCTTGTTGGAGATTCTAGTTGCATCATCTGGGACAGACATAACAGTACAATAGAAGCAGACCATGATAGTGGTGGTTTTTTTATTGCAGGCGATAAAAGCTTTATTATACTTCAAGTTAAGAACACTGCCACCACACATCGCATAATGGCAAAACCTTATTAGAATACTCTTATTATATATTGCTTAGTCCTTGAACACTTTGCTCAAAGAAGTAATTAGGTGAAACAAATGCTCGGCGATAAACACTGTAATAACAATTTTATTGGATAATTTGGGGTCTAAATTGCAAAGTCGATTCGCTTTTCTCAGATGACAACACTGCTGCACGCCATTACACCACAATAGGTTATGCGTTAACATAGGATCGAATAGCGTATTCTAGCATAGTGCGTCGTCCACTCGTCAACTAAATTATGTTGTTATCAGGATCAAAATGCTTGATCCAATTGTCTTTTCAATTAACATCCCTAATGGTAACATCGTAAACAAACATTGTAGTGATCCGATCAAAACTCTAGGTATAGTCCTAGTTCAAATATTCATCCTGAAATCCCCCATTCATTCCCTATACTTTTCCTCTGGGACATTTTTGCCCACCCAAAAGTGGTTAGCTCGAAATCTTTTGGACAAATCCAAGATAAAAGCACACACACACACACACACACACACACACACACACACACACACACACACACACACACACACACACACCCACCCACCCACCCACCCACCCACCCACCCACCCACACACACACACACACACACCCACCCACCCACCCACCCACCCACACACACACACACACACACACACACACACAACACACACACACACACACACACACACACACACACACACACACACACACACACACACAGTTCCAGACTGAGTAGCAGAAGTTGCTCACGTTTAGAGTTAATCTGATGAAAAATGTAGGAGATGGGGTCCAAAATCTGTAACCGAAAATAAGAAAGAAAGAAAGAAAGAAAGAAGAAAGAACCTATGTGATTTTAATGATCTGCGATTGCAGATTAATAAAGACAAGATATATGTAACATTATACGAGCATACGCCACAATGTCCGTGGTTGTATATCACCCAGAATGGTTTGCATAAACGTCAACCATTCTGTCATTAAGCTAACACGCTGCTGGAACTTATAACTTAATCTCCCTGATTGTGTGAGCTTTGCTCAAAGTATCGGGATTATATAAGATTTTGTTTCCCTTTTCCTTTTTATACATTTCATTCTAAAAACAATGATGATGATGATGTTGTCTATTGCATGGCATCATTAACATCTCATGTGATAATTATTTTCCCTGTGTCACAAACGATTTACAGCAAAATCGTCTTCAAATAATTATCCAGCTAAATTCCTAGATCATGTGAAATTAAACTGTATAGAAGTTAGTCTAGGAACGATGTACAAGATTTGGAAGAATCTGGCACGCGTGTTAATTTTTTTCATACAATGGTTTTGCGGTCTCAAGGGTCTACATTTAAAATGGCCGAAATCCTTTCTAGCCACATTCAGGGTCATTTCAAGATCAAATTTACTTAAAAGCTTCAATTTCATGAACTATGATATAAAACATGTCCAAATTTCAACAGGTCTTATTCGCATCCTTGAATCTTTGTAGAAATGATCAACCAAAAATAATCAGTTACCTTGGGAGCACGTAACCTATATTAATGTCAAAATTCAAGGTCCTTTCAAGATCAAACTGCCGAGAATTACATATTACATACTTACGATGTCTCGTCGGTTCATTTTCTGCAGATAGATGATAATGTGTCTTTGTATGTATTTTCCTTTGAAATGCCACGTGAAGACCAAAATTATGACCTAAAAACCATCCTTCAAGGACCTAATGCCTTTCAGTGGATTGCAAAAGATCACAAGGTCGTGTGATTGTCATCATAAATTCCTGATTTTTCATGTCGATGTGCAACTTTTTCCTGCTCCATCATTTTATGCATCACCATATGAAATACAGGTGACTAGACACTTTTCCGTGTGCGCATTTCTTTCTCTATATCATCCTACTTATTGATTTATTGATTTTAGACATTCAGACATGAAGGGTAACTTTCCATTTGACGTTATATATTTAAACTGTCATATATATTAATGTTATGGTATCACTATTTTACATATGAGGCAGATCATTTAAATTGAATCAAGCAAGTGAATCTAAGAATAAAGATGATGGAAGAAAACTCATTATAAAATAACATTACTTAAGAATCTCAAAGCTTAAATCTGTGGGAAAAACATCCAGAAATGTTTAACATTGCCAAAATCTATCGACTGGTTATGTGCTTCATTACATTTGCAATCAAGATCTGTATTTATGTTTGAATTATCACGATGGTCTTCATAGTTATCTGCAAGAGTGCACTGCACTACAGGTGGGTGGGGTGGGTAGGGGTAGGGGTCAAAGGTGGTGCGATAGTCCCCAGGTTCTTCCTCTCCCATAGTGCATCCCTCTAGGTTTTGGTCCCACCCATAGTCCAGGCCCCCAGGTCAAAGTATGTTCCTACAATCCTGATAGATGACAGCCTTAGGGGCATGCACTCCAGCACCAGTATAAACATGGGAACTATCACACCACTTGTCATACACACAGCCCCAATCTTCCCCCACCCGTGTAGCCCACGATCTAATAGTTGTCAGCAATTTGCACGTGGATGATGGGCGCGTGTGGTATGCTGCTCTGAGGATACGGTTGCTGGAGTGCTGCTTTTATGAGTGTTATGTTTTGTGCTTCGGCCTGACTTGTTTTGAATATTTGTCACTTTAAAATGCCAGATCACATGTGGTAGACACTTTTCGTCTATAGAAAAGGAAAGCAAACTCTTAGACAGGAACATCTTCCACCAAATTTGTTAAAATATTAACAACAGGTCATCTTTTAATTTAATTTGATTATTTTAAATTTTGACATCAGAGTGATAAGGGTTAATGCCAACACCTCTTCACCATAACGGAGTCAAATTTGGCAAACTGCATCAATTTGAACACCTACATTTACGTATTTTGACTAACTGTCTCAGATCTTAACAGTGGTGGCCGCCAATGAGCTTGAAATGACCTTGAATGGATTTGGAAAAAATAACACCCACTTCTCTAAAATCTTAGACCCATAAGATCTCAAAAGCACCAGGAGACAAAAATTACCACGAGGTGCCAGATTCTTAACAATTGCCACTGAACTAATTCATAATGAAATGTATTAGTGGTGTTGCGCTTGCGTCCCAGCTGGATCTTTGCAAATACAAAACAATGCATAATATAAAGCTAATATTTGATTGGATGGTTTCTTCACCTACACGCATTCATACATATTTATGTTGTGGCCTTAGAAGTTATAGGAATTTGCTTTAGAAAATTGTTAAATTTATAACTTCTTTGCATGTAGGACAAGCAGAAAGCCAAGTGCTATCGGACGGATGGTTCTGTTACATTGTTATCTATGGATCATAGCAATGCGATGTAGCATTGTTGTAACAGGCCCTCCCTTCTATCTGGTCATGGGCAGAACATGTGTGGCTAGGCAGCATGGAGAGTAACAGTAACCATTGGAATACGCTTCCAAAATAAACTGGCAGAAGAGCCAACGAATCCCTGAAATACGAAGGTTATCTAATTTGACGAGAATATAGGCCAATGTTTGCATGAAATTCTATGTCTACGATAAATAAGGGTGCTGCAATAATTAACACTTTCACACGGCATTGCACAGGGCCATTCAAGATGATAAGAGTATGGTCACAATGACTGATTTCTAGATTAGATCTAGCATCTCACACTATTCTGAAAACAGCTCTGGATGGTCTGTTTTCCATGATCCGTCCAACAACATGCTGGTGAATCATACCACTTTTGCAAGTCACTACAATGTCATAGCCATTTTGCCGAAACTATAGTCGAATGGGAAACCCCAATCGGTTACATTGCATGTGGATAGTCGTGTCAAGGAAGCCAAGTATCGGGTTTTGTAGTAATCCTATCAACAAAGCTAAAAGTTACAAGCGCGTTTGCGATATGCTAGTTGTTTCGTCACAACTGTAACAGCCTGGCCTGGTCTCTTGAAACAGGGTTACTGTTCGATTACAGACAGACCTGAATCTTAATGCCCACTGGCCAAAGGTCGGTATGTAACATATCGGGAAATACGTCATTAGAGCTATTGCTCAGAATGGAGAAAGGTGGGTTGCCTGAACACGACGGATAGCACCGCCTTCTTCAACAACGTAAGATTTACCACCCAGCTAGAGTAGACAGAATAACAACTCTGAAGCCATTCGATATTTCAAGTTCGGGATGGCTAAAATCTAACATGATTGGCATATTCTGATTGTTGAAAAGATTGTAGGGACCACCTCTCTCTCTCTCTCTCTCTCTCTCTCTCTCTCTCCCTCTCTCAGTTCAGTAAGCATTGACAACATCAATAAGTAACGTCCAGTTTTACTCATTGCAAAGTGCATTCGTCAGTGACACTTAAGTTGAGAACGCACTAGAGAGACTCAACGTAATGTGATGCGACACAACAAGTTCATGATATCAGTGGTGGATTGGTTTAGTGTGCACGAAAACGACATAGATGCGACATGAAATCAACATGAAATGCCAGATTGGGTTGATTGTCATGGCCGGCTCAGAGATAAGCGATGTGACAAGAAATAATACGACATCGCAACCCGATGCAAAACAACACAGTTTTATTTTGGCGACAGAATACGCTATGAGGTGTGCGCTACATGATGAAATCAATGAAATAATCTAATCATCATTATCTCTGCATGGCAACCTAGGATATATTAAAATGACATTATGGAATACGTGCAGTGAGGATATATCAGAAGGAGATATAATAAGACAAGATATGCTCATTCGCTTAGCCAATCTGAATGATTGGCGTGCTTGTAGATAAGATGTACTGGGTAAATCCAATTTTAGAAAAACGCCACCTTAATGTGCTTGTTCTAAAAAAACATAGCTTAAAGGCCTGGTCAGATATATGCGACACAATATGACACGACATTGGTGACATGTATACACTACAAGGCAAGCACTATGTGAAGAAATCAAAGATATAAACTAATCATAATCATCTCAACATGGGGACTTGGTGGAAGCAGTAAAATGGCGTTATGGAACACTTGCAGCGAGGATAGGTCGGACACAGAAGAAGATGTAGATGGACATGACGAATCATTTCAGGCCACATAGCCTAATCTCAGACTCTGCCCTTTACAAACTGTCTGTGAAGCGAGCGCAACAGCGATGGTCAATGCGCGGACATATTCTTCGCGTGCGTGCGTGCGTGCGTGCACGTGCGTGTGTCTGTGCGCGTGCGCGCGTGTGTGTATGCATGTGTGTATGTCGCATATCATTTTCAAGTCAATGATGAGTAGACTACAGTACAAGGAATTATTTTGATCTTGGGTCAAACTGAGGGTAGGGGCGGTGGGGTGAAAATTGGGCACCAAAAAATCGATTGTAAAGCTACACCTCCTGGACCATTTCACATAGAAACTTGAAACTTTGGGTATGATTACACTTTTGAAATTGTGTTATGACTCCCAGGGATGGGCCTCAGGGGGTGGGGACTGTGTGTCAAAAATCAAATTTATCCAAAGGGGTCATGTCACATCATTTTGAAGCCCATGAGTAGTAGACTACAGTAAACGAATTATTTTGATCTTCAGTCAAACTGAGGGTAAGGCGGGGTAAAAGGTTCAAAATTGGGCACCAATCGATTGCAACACAACTCTTCGCACACCATTTTAGATAGAAATTTGAAACTTTGGAGAGAATTACACCAATGGGCAAGGGTGTGCATGACACATTGGAATTTTGATATCACCCCCAGGTGGGGGAAATGGTGGGCAAAAATTTAATTTTATCAAATGTGGTCATGTCATATATCATTTTGAAGCTTATAGTTAGTAGACCACAGTACAACAAATTATTTTGTTCCTGGGTCAATCTGAGGGAGTAGTCAATGGGCAAATGGGCAAATTGGGCAACAGCCAATTGTTGAAATTTTTAAACCCATTGCCCATTGAAACTACATTTCAAGGAATTAATTGTGTTTTGCGTCAAAGTGGGGGTAAAGCTCGAAGTGGTGAATGCATGGGGATTTGCGATGGCATGCCATCGACTTTGCATTCCAGTTAATCCTAAGCTTTTCAAAGAAAAGGTGGGGGATTATGTGATGTGACCCGTGTGTGTGGCGGCCGTCTGTGGACTTATCGATTTTAACGCATCTCCTTCTAGACCTTTTAAGATAGCAAGTTGAAACATTGAGGATGACTGTACCTATGGGCCAGGATGTGCATGATACTTTTGGAATTTTGTTCTAACTCCCCGGGGCTTGGCCCATGGGGTCAAAATTGGCCAGTAATTATCGATTATAATGCAACTCCTCCTAGACAATTTCAAATAGAAACTTGAAGCTTTCGGGATGATTGCACATATGGACAAGGATGTAGATGACACTTTTGGAATTTTGGGATAACCCAGGGGCAGGGCGCTGAGGTGGGGAATGTAAGGTCAAAAATAATAATATATATACATACATACATATATATATATATGTATGTATGTATGTATGTATGTATGTATGTATGTATGTATGTATGTATGTATATATTTTATTATTTTTTACCCTACATTCGAAGAACATATTCAAACATTGACCATCGCTGATGTCATACCCTCACAGATAGGGGAGCCATGTTGCACCATTTGGAAAGTGCTTAGTTTGAGATTAGGTTGTGTGGCCAGCAGTGATTCATGATGGCTCACGAGTGTTTGTGATGATAAACAATGAGTGTGTTTGAGAGGACCGATACAAATGTCGTCTAAAACATTAATAGAATACATACAGTATTTGTCCATGATAACTTTCATGGGAATCTTAGAGCCGTGAATACATCACTTTGAGAAAGACTGGAGGGCAATGTTTCTGGTTACACAGTGATTTAAAATACTGTTTCTCAACTACTACTCACCTATCCTCGCCCCGACAGAAAAATACCTTCATCATTTACTTGTGTTTCAGACAGACATACATGTGCGAAATTGGTTTGGCATCATTCATGAAGCAGTTTGTAACTTATATTCTTCATCAATGAAATCAACATCACTAATGCCACTAATGTGTCACTAATGCCTTCTCAGCTCTGCTTCTGTCTTTGCATTTGGCACAGGTATTGGCTGTTGGGCAATGGATGACCATAGCAGGTGGTTGCTGTGGGTTGTAGCTCCGGTAGCTCCGTGCCATCCCGCCTTGGCATCTTCTACGTCCGACCCGGTCCCGTGGTATGCACCGACGTGTCGATGTTGCTGGTTAGCCAGACTCGGGTATGTGAGAGTAGGAGTGCATGCCAACGGTGGGTACAGAGACCAGCCTCTAGGACTGGTGGAACGACAACGTTACAGTGGGGCTGGACGAGCATTCCCGCCAAGATTGAAAACTACTATCTCGTCCCTGCTATTCGTGTGTCCTGTATGTCTTTGCATATTTCAGTTAATTTGTGTCTACCTTGGAATTAAGGGTTAGTGCGCAGCGAGTCGTAAGCTGGCTAGATTAGGTAAATAATAGAGGTGGCCTTTCAGCGCCGATGCGAGGATCAAGGCTTTAACTTGATCGTTTATATATAAAATGAGTAGGTTGGGGTGGGGGTTATAATTTGTCGTAACGAGGGATGGCCCTTGCGCTGTTGAGTTGTTAGTTTAAAAACTAAGCAAGTATAAAAACATGTCAGCCGGATATTTCTTGTTGCGACTACTATGTGCCTCGTGCGGTTCTCCAACAAAATATATTCACCTCAGCAAGAGTAATGCCTCGCCATGGGCTTCCATCTTAGGAACATCTCTACGCCAAAGGCGAGGAGGAGGATTAGCCTTACTGATCGTCCCAAACCGACAATGAAATGGATGGGATGAATTGTATGTGAGTGCGATAGGGATGCGTACTGTATTACATGTGTTCAGACATGGCCAGATGATTTAAACAGAAGTCGCCCATGCAGAATCTCTATCAGTAAGTTAGTAGGTGCCGCTTTATTGAAGCATGCCTTCTTGTGGAGCTAGACTATACGGTTAAGTGTTAGGTCTTGACACAGAGGTTGTTAGACCGCTGAAGGCTTATAATATTCCTACTGAACTTTTAAAACAGTTCGTATTTCTGGCGTATGTGTTCGAGCCCCCATCTCGGGTCTGACTCATTGAACAGCTACCACAGGCTGACTGCACATTTCAAGATTACCATGGAGACTGATACTGAAACCGATGAGTGACTCCTAAACAAGTGTCTGACATAATCAGATATAAGACAGGACAATCATACAAGACAAGACAGAAGCGTTAAGTAAGTACCATGTCTATTTATGCTGGGGCAGAAGAAGCGAATAGCATACTATGGTGACGTTCCTGAAAGGCGTGGAGGCCTAATAATTATCCCAGTCACCCAAGAGTTAGCCAGTTGTCGCGTCTTTTGCTGTCACCTAAACTGCCGTGCTCGAGCCATTTAGACTCGTTCCCTGGGCGCTAACTTTTAGCTGAGTTTAGGGTTATGTTAAAATGCCAAAGGTTCACTGCTAGGGCCATGCTACTATAATTAATGTGTTCGCAGTGAAACCCCTACTTTGGCTTAAAGTCTACTCTATGATGTACCAGGAAAGGTACGAGGGAAATGTGTGAAACGTCACCGTTTTGGTTCTAGCCATCGAGGAACCGCAGTAGTTTCAAGGGTCGGCTCTAACCAAACCAACGGGGGTGGTGGCTGGGGTGGGAGGGGGGGGGGCTGTTACCAAGACAATTATTGGCCAGGTGACCAGAGAGACATAGGAAGAGACAACTGCTCGATCGCGAGTATTTGAAGGCCGTTAATACAGTCCACTTATGTAATGGTCGTGGAGCCGTTGGTGAACTTAGAGTTCAATGGAAAAATTATTTACCTAACCCCTATTAGTCATCAGTGCTAGCGATCAGCGGCGTGGTCAAAGGCGTGGACTGGAGACGATTGGGTAGAAACTTAAGTAAGCTGAAATGTTAATTACTTCCTGAATGGGCAATTATTGTCATATTGTGGAAATGAATTTATGTTTCAAGAAAGTTTATAAACATATGACTAGTTACATTGAACATGGAATTGATTTGTGATTCTTCCGCAGCATACATACATAGATGTACAGAATGTGACATCCTGAGGTGGTGCGTTTTCTATTCCCATGGCTAAGTATAGGGTTGAATCCAGAACTCAGCATATGGTCCATCACATAAATCCTGGTCCGATTATAAGTCTTGACCTTGGTAATTGAGTTGTTTATGCACAAGAACGATTGTCTTGAGGCCATATTGAACTACCTGTGTATTAGTGATTTGTTTCTTGGTTGGATGCGGTACCAATGTAACTACTCCCTAGAGCATATCTTTATAATGAGCCGCCATATTCTTGAACGTTGCACGTTATGACAGGAAACTCCAAAGCATGGTTCTCGAGGGTGTTGGACAACGCAGTTGTCTGGATGAATAAAGTCTGACATGAACACGTGTCTGTCTCAATACAACTTGGCAGTGAAGACCCATTGGCGGCATTAGTTTCCCTGAAGTTACTTTTAGAGCAGATCGCCTGTATGTGTCATCTCCTCTGTATAGAGTTCTGCTTAGGTATTTAACACGATTTTCTCTTTCTCCCCTGGACAAGCCTTAATACATGTGGGATTGTATTTGACAAAGAACATCACATTGGTGACATTAAAGCAGCCATTGTGGCCCTTCTGTGGTGCATGCCTGCAAGAATGTGGCACGACAGAATGGTCAACTGTGTTATCGTGGAACACATAATAATACATGACTTTTCAAAGACTGCTGGAGGAAGATTTTAATGACTTGGTTCCTCTGACATATTCTTAATGATTCAAAGAAAGTGTAATTAACATTATTGTGAACACGTTTGCCCGAGAAGCATAGCTCTGGGACAAAATAAACCACCTAGGTTTGACAGATTGTATGATCTATCTTAGACGAGCACCTTCATTTATCTCAATCACGTGTCCACTAAACAGACAATTAGTCTCTTACTATAAAGGTTATGTACCATAGATCACGATTTGTGGCTAAAAGATTACACTCTTTGGGGAGACATATGGTGTGTCGACAACTTGTATCGCATCATATCATAACGAACTGTAATTTTACGGAATATGGTGCTTGATAGCCCCGAGATCAGGAGATCTACTGGATGGAATAATACATATATGTGACTGGGTGATTTGACGTGTCAAAATCACTGGTCGCAGTTGTGTTGTGACATGAGTTGTGTATGTTGTTTTTGTAAAATAATCACTATTAGATGTTAGGTCAGGATAACTTTGGGTTGTCGACGCAATAAGATGAAATGCATTTTGCACAGTTTGGGCTTGTTCATTGTTTTTTCTGAGCTGTCGTTTCTGTTGTGATGTGTGATTGGAAGATGAAATGCATTTTGCACAGTTTGGGCTTGTTCATTGTTTTTTCTGAGCTGTCGTTTCTGTTGTGATGTGTGATTGGCTGCACATAAGGGGGTCTTCGCCAGTGATTGGTTTGTCAGCTCTGGAGTTTTTGTTGTTGACTGAATGCTGACAGACGGTAGCCATTCGTTCAATTCAAGCTGACAAGACAACAATGAAGAAAATTATGTTTATAAATTTGACTGCCTAATATACTAGTCACTTGACAGCAGAAGATGGTGCAGTATAATACTGGAATGTGATTGTGAAGTTCAGGATGAACAGTTCCGGGTTGGCTTTCCAGGGTGATTTTCCAGAGTATTTTTCCAGAGTGTTTTTCCAGGGTATTTCTCCATCATGTTTCATGTTTTCTAGTGTATTTTCTCGGGTTGTTGCTTAGGGTGATTTATAAGGAGTCCATTAAGATGTTTTGACTGAATTTCTGGATATTTTAGGGGACTATCTACGTGTAATACTCGATGCGACTTGGAATTCTCGTAGTGTGGAGACATGGCAGAATCATCATGAAATCTGTGTAAAAATTGTGCAAATTGTGGAAACTGGAACGGAATCTTAGGATTAATTGTTTGCGGTACTAATAATTTATTTGGATACAAACTGTATTTGGAAATTATGACGGTTCGACGTATTTCGGTGTGATATTTATTGCCAGGACTTTAAACCAAACCTTGTAATGGAAATCAAGGTTTAATTATTTGGATTGAGGCGTGACAAGTCTTAAATCTTATGGAATGATCAATCAATTTTAGGGCTATATCCCTCTCATTTAGGTAAAGGTTAGGAATATTGTTGTGATGTATTCAGTCATAATCTGTTTTCAACTAGAATGTCATGGAATCCTGAATTTGATTCTATTTGTTATCCTCCGAAAAAAACATGATTTTGTGCGTGTAACACTTAGGATTTATGTACTACCGACAGTATCGAGATTGGACACAGCCACGTGTTTAAGAGGATTCAGTGTGATGTATATTTTGAACAGTATTGCTAAATTGTGAGAGATGCCTCCATTAAAATTTCTAAATTCTTATATTATTATATCAATCCACGTGACACTCATTCTCTTCAAGTGTCGATACTACTTGGTGTTAAGAAGACAAATTGGATTCAATATAAAAGAACTGGTGACCAATAGTAACTGGACATTGTTTTGGCCTTCTAATTTTTTCCTTGACCATAGCTTTAAAATCTTCTTTCTCTATAAATAGTTTAAGAACTCAATTAAAATGTAACCTTTTTCGACGATATAGGTTAAAATATTTCAGTGTTAAAGGTACCACGTCACATATACTGCATATAGATTAGTCTTCAATGCATCGGTTTTCCCATCTGAATGGTTTTTGACGACAATACAGGCGACTTACTTCATCAAATACTATCAGTAGTGCGGGCATCAATAATGTGTGGTTGAATACAGGGAATATGAGTCACTGTATATGTGAAACCGTGCTGCTGGAATCACCAGTAATGAAATAATAGAACCGATGAAATGACAGTTCCATGATCTAAACATCTCAGCCATCTTAATACAATAACCTCTGTGTTCTAATTGCTCATATCCTGTAATCAAGGTATTAGATTAGAAACGCATCTGAGGGATATAGATGTTCAAATTTACACATGATAATAAAACATAATTAGTGTACTGCTTTTGATCGTATTAATTGATAAAATATAGACTGGTATCCGTTACAGAATGTTATAAAGCATTATTCACACAGCATGATACTCATCCACTTCACTTATGTATAGACAAAATCAAACCTGATATATTGAGCATGAGATGTTGCATTTCATTGTTATTTATTGGCATAATCGTGCGCGTGTTTGAATCAAATTTAATACTTGGAACCATGAATTCCCAGAATTCCAATCTGAAGGCAAACTGTTGAATGTTTCGAAACTAATTTGAATGGGAGCTATTGTTGCTGAAGCCAATGACAGAGCCCAGTCAATTTAATTTCAAAATAGTCAACAGAATCCCCATTAAAGGATAATTCGCGAAAGACACATAATTCATCCGGCTACTACCGGACCTTTCATGTCGGATCTACAATATTTGAATGTGAATATCAGCTTACCAGTGACATATTTGAATTATGACGTCAGATGCTTGCGCAACAGATCGGAGCCCTACATTATCCCGTTGACCAGGCACAATAAGTAACCTCCTTAAGTGAGCACACTTATTATTTGATATTACCAATATCTATGGTGAGAAAGCACAAGTGCACTTGATGATGCTACTCACACGGATGTCATCAGATATGGAAGAACATAACATGTGACAAGAGATGCAACTTAAGAAACATTTTCAAAGCATAATACTGATTCTCATATTGTTGTTGTTATTTCTATTGTTGCTACCAATGTGCCAATTTAAGCTATATGTGTGTTGCTCTTGCTGTTACTTTCCTTGTTGCTGTTATTGTTGGTTTTGTTGCTGTTCCTGATTTTGCATCCAATGCGACATTTTGTTTATTGTTGTTGCTATTGGTGATGTTGTTGTTGTTGCCTCTGTTGCTATTTCTGTTCTTCTTTCCAATGTGACATTTTGTGCTATGCGTGTTGTTGTTGCTGTTACTTACCGTTTATTGCTGTTGCTATTGGTGCTGTTGTTGTTGCTTCTGTTGCTATTTCTGTTCTTCTTTCCAATGTGACATTTTGTGCTATAAGTGTTGTTGTTGCTGTTACTCCCTGTTTATTGTTGTTGCTATTGGTGCTGTTGTTGTTGCCTCTATTGCTATTTCTATTCTTCTTTCCAATGCAACATTGTGTGCTATATATGTTGTTGTTACTGTTACTTCCAGTGTGTTGTTATTGGTGCTGTTCATGTTGGTTCTGTTGTTACTCCCAAAGTTGCGCTTGCTCTATAAGTGTGGTGGTTGCTGCACAATTCCTACTGTTGTGCTTGGTGACGTTTCTCCTGGATTTGTAGCTGATACTGCGGAGAAATCAGGAGGGTACGTAGGGGGAGGAGGGGGAGCCGGAGAGGGAGGTGAGAATGAGGAGGAGGAGGAAGAGGAGGAGGAGGAGGAGAAGGGAGAGGGCAGGGAGGATGAGAAGGAAGACGAGGCCGATAATAGCTGCGTTACCGTATGGGTAATAATGATGTCGACGATAGAATTCATAAATCAAATCTGTCTATGTCATTTCCTTGTCGAATAGAGGATTAGAGGAAATGTGTGTCTCCTGAATACAGACAGGATTAATATATGTGTCGCCAACAACCAGAATACTTGTCTGGCAGTTCTTCGGATGTAATTAACAGACATTTCCTTATCAAGTCAGAACCAAATGAAGTCAGCTTTTAAAAGGCCTCTTCTCATTATCCTGTCAGGCCACGACTCTTCATTTAACGCATCCAATAAACAATTCATGCTGTTTAAGATATTCTATTAGAGTCTTCTCCATCATGAATATTTTGAAGACGATTTAGCTGAATATCGTTGCTGTTGGAGACAGTATTAACATCCACGTAAATAGTTTTGGTCAATATAAACAGCGAGTTTACTATCTAGATCACGAGAAATCTGTTTTGTTCGCTTTCAGAATGATAAGGACTGCAAAGAGACCTTTGATTGCGTGATGTAAATTGTATTCATGGAGATGAAGCTAACACTAAATTAGCCGTCAAATCCTACACCCACCCACCCCACACCCCACCCACCCACCCACCCACACCCACCCCCACCCCACCCCCTTAGCTTAGGTTACCAGGCAAGATAGGAGAACGACCTAATTAGTACTTTGCGGCTTAATCTCGGGAATATTAACAAGAATTATATCAGCTGCATGATTCTGTCAAAGCTGTTGAAAAGGCCGTGCAGACGGTACTCAATTGATTAACCTGCTGTGGAAAGATTAATCTGGTAGGCTTAAAACAATGGATTAATGTGGCATTTCTGAGCCAACTTAGCCACAGTGTCAACTAAGCCACTTTCCCTAGACCAACACCTTGAGATATAACAGGAACTACCCAAGGACACTGTGAAGTGATGGGAACTATCCGAGCGCATGGCAATATAAGAATACCTACCCGAGGACACTGAAATACGATAGAAACTACGCGGGGACATTGAAATCTCGTAACTAACCTAGTGTAAATAATGTGCCCTCCGATAGATGTAAAACACATTAATAAAATTCCATTCATTTAAATACACACAAGTACGCTCCTCAACTAACCCTGCCTCATATAGCCAAGTTGGCAATTGTAGACACACGAGTGTGACCTCTAGCCAGTTATGTGCTAAGTGGAGTAGCTACTCTACTAAGGACCTAAACTGACATGGCAGACATATGATATTGGGTGTGACTAATCACTACCGCTCCCATGTACATGATCCATATTTCTAGTAAGAAATATCTGCACAGTAAACACATAATTATCAAGCACGTGTTCTTAGTTGTGCATTGATGCCTGCTCTTGAAATGTAACTGTCATAAAACCTTACCAAATATCTTAATCCTATTAGGGAATTATATTGTCCATGCTCAAGACTGAAGTTACATCACTTCATAGTTAGAACGGCTGTGGCCCTCTCGCGATCTCTCTCTCTCTCTCTCTCTCTCTCTCTCTCTCTCCCTGTGTCTTCACAATAACGCCTTTGGTGGAGCATGTTGCTATCTATGTTTGCATTGTACTTCAAGAATGAACACCGATGCAATACAGATGCGGTCGGATGCTTTCAGAACAAGTCTCCTACCGTGATTAGATGTCGTGTGGTGGTCCTCAATTCGCTCATATCACGGTTAAAAGGAATACGGTTCAGTAGTTTCAGCTAAGTTTATTACTTTCGACCAGCATTAATATTCTGCTCAGGATCGCATTTGTAACAACAGATGATGAATCTTTTATTGTCCCACAATGCACTTTATACCATTTCATCAACGTTTCGCCAGAAAGTGACAGCCACGTGGTATGCATGTGTGTTTGAGCTTTGAAAATTAGAATAATCAATTAGATTTGCACCGATTGATGATAGCCATTATCCAAAGTCATTGGAAAGAAACTTTCAAATTCTGGTATTTTAATAGCAATATAGAAACAATGTTATAACCTGAAACGAATTTGAGATAAATTTGTCACTGCTTTAGTCAACACACCTTTTGAATGAATCTATAGGCGTAGAAATATGGTTTGGGTAATTGGAGTGTGGGTGGGGTGGGTTGTGGGAACGCTAGCCCCCATGTGTTCCCCTCCCATACTATAGCCCCACACCCCACCCAGGTAAAATAAGTTACCTACACCCATTGGTAAAATAACAAACACGAGTCAGCAATCTTAGTATGCCCGGGATAAACTGACAGTAAGAGGTACATAATGGATGGACCAGATCTGTCACTCAAGTTTATGACGTCATAATCAATTACATCACATTTACGATGATGTCACAATCAAGATGAAAAATGAAAGACGGATTTAGCTCTGGCATGAACATTAAAAAGCCGGTCAATTGTATTTCTTTGATGGATTTACTATATAATAACCATTTCGGTTGAATATTTTACTGGTCGCTGTTGCTGTCAGAGTCTGAGAATTCTAAGAATTCAGGATTCAAATGTGTATAATCGATCCCAAACACGCACAAGGCATATGGTTTACTTTACAACGAGGGTGTGTGTGTGTGTGTAGAGGGTTGTGGCCGTGAGGGGGGGGGGGGCAACTCATACACCTTCTTCTTCTTCATCTTTTCGATCGCTGATATCACACTTGGAGAGCCGTTCTCAAGATGAAATCTGTGGTTTTCTGCAGTTCTTCCACAGGCCCATACAGCTTTTCAAGAAAAGAGGTTGACAAAGGCCAGATCTCTTCTCTCAGAAGCTGATACGTACTGCAACATTGAAGTATGTGCTCTGTGGTCTGTTCTGCTTCTCCACAAGGACAAGCGGGTGATGTCGTAAGGTGAACCGCCTGTACAAGAGTTGATTTAGTCTGTTATGTCCAGTTATGAGACGAAAAATAGTCATTTGTTCTGGCCTCGAGAGATGATGGTAGGTATCTTCTGATTGAGGTGTTCTATAAAGTGACTTGATGAGAGTCTTCATCTCTGTATGTGTAACCATGTTTTCTGTCTGATTCTCTTCTGCACCCACCTTTGCCATCTTGTCTTCTTCCTCATTTCCTTGGACTCCACAGTGTGAGGGGATCCACTGCAATGCTATCCGAAAGCATTTGATGGTTTGTAGTGCTTCTTCAAGTTGTGGCAACTTACCTTTGGTGATAGCCTCAAGGACGGAGCGGGAATCAGATAAAAAGACAATCTGTGCAATAGGGTCTGCTGTTCTGCTGATGGTATTAGCTGCATGGACCAGTGCTTCGACTTCAGCTCTGTAGTTTGTGCAGTGTTTGCCTGTCGGTATTGCAGCTGACTCATGTTGTCCGTTTGGATACTGTATGTGCAGTCCGGCACCTCCGCTCCCAATTGCATCTTTGTAGATCCTTATCCATGTCTCCTGAGGGTACATTTCTTCCAGCATGGCTAGGGTCAGGGCCCTCTTGCTCACATCACTGTGTTCATCTTTGGTTGTGAAATGGGGTACTGTGGTGCGAATAGCTATGTTCTCTTGTTTTCCCAGGGTGGAGGATGAAGGGTGTGGTTTGGGTCTTCTATTTATGCTGGCAACATTTCTTGGTGTTTCCTTTGAAGTGCTTTTGTCTCTTTCACAAAACTTGATCTTTTAAGTCTTCCTGATGACAGCTGTGCTTGCCTGAGCTTCATCGGGTGGTTGTTGAATGATTTGAACTTTGCAGCTTGGATCAGTGCTTTGCATTCCCTTCCTTTACTAAGTGGGGGGATGCCTGCTGTCTGCTCCATTTTTTCTATTGGTGTTGATCTCATTCCACCAGTGATGATGCGCAGTGCCTGGTTTTGTACTCTGTCCAGGTTCTGTTGATGAGATTTAGCTGCTGTCATCCATGAGCTGGATCCATACTCACGGTGTGGTCGTACGGCACCTAGGTAGATGGTCTTGAGGATCCTTTCATTGGCACCCCACTTTGTTCCTGCCAGCTTCCTCATGATGTTTAGCTTTCTTCTGGCCTTTTCTTCTGCGTTCTGGATGTGCTCCTTCCATGTTAATCTTCTGTCATAGGTGACTCCCAGGTATGTCTGCTGGTGCTCGTACTCGAGTGGAGTACCGCCCAGTGTCAGATTGCCAACCTTGGTTTTGGTGGACAGTGAGAATAGCATGGCTGATGATTTTTCTTTGTTGATGGTAATACACCAGCGATTGGCCCAAGCTGTAATTCTATCCAAGGCGAGCTGCATTCTGTATGTGGCAGTCGTTGTGTACTCCTTGGTGCACCAGAGTACGAGGTCATCTGCATAGAGGGCCGCTTGGATCCCATTGGGCAGCTCTGCTACAATGTCATTAATGAAGAGTATGAACAGAGTTTGTGATAATATTCCGCCTTGTGGTACCCCTTGTCTCAGCAATACATTCTGTCCAGTTTGTCCATCCACCAGCACCCTAGCTCTGCGATTGTGTAGGTATGACTTGGTCCATCGGAGCATGTTGCCTCCGATGCCTGTGCGCCGGAGCTTCACGAGGAGGCCATCCTCCCACACCTTGTCAAATGCCTTCTGCAGATCGATAAAGGCAGCTAGCATCACCTTCTTGGCTGAAAAGTGTCCTCTATGACCTGTGCAAGATGTGTTGTTTGATCTCCTGTGCTCCTGTATCTTCTGAAGCCAGCCTGCTCTGAAACTATAATGTTCTCCGACTCCAGGTACCACTGCAACGGCTGGTTGATGATGCGCTCCATGGTCTTGCATATGCAGCTTGTAAGACTGATGGGACGGTATCTCAGCAGTTTCGTCTTGTTCTTCCCTTTTTTCAGAATAGGAGTCATTCTGGCTTCCTTCCAGCACTGAGGAACCTCTCCATTGGTCCAACTGAGATTAAAGATGTCTAGCAACTTGCGGAGAGATGCATTACCAAGGTGTTGGATCATTTCATTCGTAATGCCATCTGGCCCGGGAGATGTCTTCTTCTTCAATTGGCGGATGGCCTTCTTCAGTTCAACTTCATGTCAACTTTCATTGCATCGTGAGTGTTTGTGTCTGTTCTTTCCTTTTGCTCATTTCTAACCTCTTTTTGACGCATTCGTGGTATAGAGATGTTGCTTTCTTTTGCATATTCCTTCGCAAAGGTATCTGCAGCCATCTTTCCTGACAGTGTTTGTCCATCTTCTTCAAGAGTAATCTTCTCTCCCCTGACACCCTCATCATTCAGTGCTTTAGTCAGTCTCCATAGCTTTGTGGTGTCTCTCTCTAAATTAAACCCTGCCGTCTTTTCCCTCCAGCTTCTTCTTTTGGCCTCCAGCTTGGTCTTTAGATACCTGGCTTTAGTTTGTTGTAGCGTGAAGTGGTTTTCATGACAGGGATTGCCCTCTGCATCTTCTCTGGCCTTGTCTAGTTTATCATGTGCTGCTTGCAGTTCTGTTGTCCAGTAGTGGCGGTAATTTTTCCTGAACCCTCGAGGAATCGCTTCGTTGGCAGTCTTGAGGATCCTTGAATTAAATTCCTTGACCGCATTGTTGATGTTTCTCCCTTCTACTGCTATATTTTGGGTAAGCTCATTGGAACGAATGCCGAACAGACTCCAATTTGCCTTTTTGTAGTTCCACCTTGGATGTTGAGGTGAACTTGTCGAAATACTTCCAGAAAGAGAGAGGAGGACTGGGCGGTCGTCGCTTCCTCATAACTGCGATCCGACCACCCTACTGAGGTTTCTGTGAATGTCTTCTGTACAAAATGCCAAGTCCGGCGTTGTTGTCGAGTGCCACTGGCGCGAGTAGAAGGTGGGCTGATCTGTGGGATCGTTGACAAGTAAAAGGTGCTTTTCATCTTGCCATGCTTCAATGTCTTCTCCTCGTTTATCAAGTGTTCTGTATCCCCAGCTCTGAGACTATTAAAGTCTCCCGCAATGAGGAAATGGTAGTCCGGGACCTGGATTGTGTCAAGTGAGAGATTCTTGTCATTAGGGCAGTAATAATTGACAATGTCAATCACAGAGATGCTGGTTGTTACCTTGATCTTGATATATTCTGCCTCTTCCATAAAGGTTTTGATCTGGCTGGCGTTCACGCTGTTTCGGACCAAGGTGATCACCCCGCCTTTCTTTCTTCCTCTTCGATCACACCGGAAAATCTGGTAACCTCTGATCTTAAATGGTTTTCCTTCTTGCACGTGTGTCTCTCGGATGCAGCAGATATCAATGTTGTTTTCGTACAGGAACTGTTCGAGCTCTGATTTCTTGTTGGTAACCCCTTCTGTGTTCCAGTGCATGATGTTGATACTGGGGTTCTCTTTGGGTTTGGTCTTCTCGTTCGGTTGGCCAGTAGCTCTCCATCCTCGTCCCCTGGCTCCACAAGACGAGTTGATGAGATCAGTAGCTGAGGGTAGGCTCCTTCGACGCGTGGAGCCCGGCGCTGCACCTGCCCCTGCGGATCCTCACAGGGCGAGCACCATTTCGGTTGATTCGATCTCCAAGTGTCATTCATTAGCGTTGTGCATAATGCTCTGGTTAGCCCCTCCAAATGTCTGGATTGACACCCAGTGGGTTACACCCCTGCGCCACGTTGAGGCCGAGCATATAGTCTTAAACAGGGGACTCATACACCTGATCTGCCAACAAACAGGCAGCATAGGGGTTTTGTCAGATAAATGGAACGAGGATATTCTACTCTAACGTGCCACCGGACCGTTCAGAGTGGCCATTCTCATCTCACTAAATATCGTGAATCATGGGAAATCCGAGGATGTGTGGCAGGAGAAAATCTTTCATAAATAACGTTGCCGTGATAATTTCCAATTTTCAGAAGTAGACATTCAGTGGTATAGATATAGATATAGATATTCATTAATCATCGTCGTCATCATCATATCGTCATCATATGCATCATATGAGACTGTATCTTGCCCAGCCATCTTATGCTACAGCACTGGAGACTATCTTCCCCAGCCATCTTACACTGGGACACTGGAGACCGTACCTTCCACAGCCATCTTATGCTGCAGCACTGGAGACTGTATCTTCTCTAGCCATCTTGCACTGCAGTACTGGCGACTGTATCGTCCCCAGCCATCTTACGCTGCAGCACTGGAGACTGTATCTTCCCAGCCATCTTACGATACAGCACTGGAGCTTGTATCTTCCCCAGCAATCTTACACTGCAACACTGAAGACCGTATCGTCCACAACCATCTTATACTGCAGCACTTCTCCAGCCAACTTAAGCTGCAGCCCTGGCGACTGTATCTTCCCCAGCCATCTTATGCTGCAGCACTGGAGACTTATCTTCCCCAGCCATCTTACGCTGCAGCACTCGAAACTGTACCTTCCCTAGCCATCTTACGCTACAGCACTGGAGAATGTACCATTCTGCCGATCACTCATACTTAGGCTTAGATCGTATAACACTTCAGTAGAATATATGGGTTTTTTATTGTCATAAATTTTGACTTATCGCCTGATTTTAATAAGCCTGTAAATTCATGAGTATCTGACATTAGTGGCCGTCAGTCCTTATTTACCATCTGTCTTTAGTGACCATCTGTATTTAGTGGCCGTCTGCCTTTAGTGATCATGTGTTTTACTGACTATTGGTCTTTAGTGATCATCTGTATTTAGTGACTATCTGTCTTTAGTGACCATCTGTTTTTGTGATCATCCTTCTTTAGTGACCATCTGTCTTTAGTGACCATCTGTATTTATTGGGCATCTCTCTTTAGTCTCCATCTGTTTTAGTGATCATCTGTCTTTAGTGAGCATATGTCTTTAGTGATCATCTGTCTTTAGTGATTATCAGTCTTTGGTGATCATCTGTCTTTAATGACCACATGTATTTAGTGACCACCTTCTTTAATGGTCTTCTGCCCTTAGTGATCATCTGCATTTAGTGATCTTCTGTCTTTGGTGACCATCTTTATTTAGTGATCGACGGTCTCTATTGACCATGTGTCCTTAGTGACCATCTGTCTTTAGTGATCATCTATCTTTAGTGACCATCTGTCTTTAGTGATCATCTCTCTTTAGTGAACATCTGTCTTTAGTGACCATCTGTCTTTAGTGGCATCTGTCTTTAGTGATCATCTGTCTATAATGACCATCTGTCTTTAGTGACCAACGGTTTTAGTGACTGTCTGTTTTTGTGACCATCTATCTTTAGTGATCATCTGTCTTTAGTAACCATCTGTCTTTAGTAACCGTCTGTCTTTAGTGATCATCTGTCTTTAGTGATCATCTGTCTTTAGTGATTATCAGTCTTTGGTGATCACCTGTCTTTAATGACCACATGTCTTTAGTGACCACCTTCTTTAATGGTCATCTGCCCTTAGTGATCATCTGCATGTAGTGATCATCTGTCTCTGATGACCCTCTTTATTTAGTGATCGTCGGTCTCTAGTGACCATGTGTCCTTAGTGACCATCTGTCTTTAGTGATCATCTATCTATAGTGACCATCTGTCTTTAGTGATCATCTATCTTTAGTGATCATCTATCTTTAGTGACCATCTGTCTTTAGTGACCATCTGTATTTAGTGATCATCTATCTTTAGTGATCATCTATCGTTAGTGACCATCTGTCTTTAGTGGTCATCTGTCTTTAGTAATCATGTCTTTAGTGATTATCAGTCTTTAGTGACATCTGTCTTTAGTGACCATCTGTCTTTAGTGATCATCTGTCTTTAGTGACCAACGGTTTTAGTGACCGTCTGTCTTTAGTAATCATCTGCCTGTAGTGATCATTTTTCTTCAATGACCATCTGTTTTAGTGAACACCTTCTTTAATGACCACCTCTCTTTAATGACCACATGCATTTAGTGACCACCTGTCTTTAACGGGCATCTGTCTTTCGTGACCATCTGTATTTTGTGGTCATCTGTCTTTACTGACCCACGTATTTAGCGACTATCTGTCATTAAGGATTATCTGTTATAGTAAGCTCTTGTTGGAGCTTCTATTTGTACGATCTAGGATAGACATAGCATCTCAATAGATGCAGGCCATAATAGTCATATTTTATTGTTATCGATAAAAGTTGTATTATGCTTCAAGCTAAGAACATTGCCCGCACTAATGGTAAAACCTTTTTTGGAATTCTCCTGCTATACTTGAACACTTTGCTCAAAGAAGTAATTAGATGAAGCAAGTACTCAACAATAAACACTGTAATGACAATTATATTGGGTAATTTGGGACCTAAATTGCAATGATTGGCTTTCTTCACATGACAGCACTGCTGCACGTCATAACACCGCAATAGGTTGTGTGGTAACATAAGATCAATAGCGTATTCTAGCATAGTGTGTTGTCCAATTCTCAACTAAATTATGTTGATATATGAACCAAAATGCGTGCTCAATACGTAAGGCGAAATGTATGTAAACCGTTCGAGTCTGTTATTGGTGATATGGATGATTGGGGCGAGAAAAGGGATACTGCATGATGTGGTCTTTGCAGGTGATGCTGTTGATATCCAGCTAACAAAATTGTATTTTACACCATTTATCACGATGCTCCTTCAACTGGTCGAATTACTGAAAGAAAATGTGAAATGTTGCAATGTTCGGCGACTCCTATTCCCTGATTGCTGTTTCAACTAAGGTATCTAAAGCATATGAATGCACATCTCAACATAAAATCAAATACATCAGTTTATTAATTGGTTTCAGCAATGTTTTCTTGATACATGGACAACATAAGTTTTGACGCATCGATCGACATATTGACGATGCAGGCGCTTACAAAAATAACGATATTAAAAGCTATAGGAATTGGCCTTACAAACTTGTTACATTTATAAATTATTTGCACGTAGGACAAGCATAAAGCCTAGTGCTATCAGACGGAGGGGTCTAGTATATGGGCATCTATGGATCATGGGAATGTTGTGTAGCATTATTGTAACGGGTCCTCCCTTCTATGTGAGCATGGGCAGAACATGTGTGGTTAAGCAACACAGTGATGGAGAGCAACAGTAACCATTGGAATACGCTTCCAAAATGAACCGGTTGTAAAACCGTTGGAAGAACCAGCAAATCCCTGAAATTGAGGGTTATCTCACTTGACGGGAATATAGGGATATGTTTAAGTTAAAGATATTCCCTTGGATAATAAAGTCGTCGAACATCTACTAGAAGCATTTCTTATAGTGTTAAATGTCAGGTTACGGTAAATAAGGGTGCTGCAATAATTAACACTTTGCCACAGCATTGCACATGCGCATTCATGTTGATAAGAGTATGGTCACAATGATTGATTTCTAGCTTAGATCTAGTGGCTGCTTCTCCTCTGAAAACAGCTCTGTATGGTCTGTTTTCCCTGATCCGTCCATCAATATGCATGTGAATCATGCCACTATAGCACATCACTATAATGTCATCGCCATGTTGCCGAAACTGTAGTCGAATGGACAAATCCAATCGGTTACATTGTATGTGGAAGATCGTGTCAAGGAAGCCACGTATCGAGTTTTGTAGCAATCCTACCATCCATGCTAAAAGTTACAAGCAATTTTGTGATACACCAGTTGTTTCGTCACAGCCAGAATGGCCCGGTGGCTCGAAAAAGGTTCGCTGTTCGATTAGAGATAGAACTGAATCGCAATGTCCACTGGCCGAAGGTCGGTGTGTAACATATGGTGGAACATGTTATTAGAGCTATTGTTCAGAATGGAGAGAAGAGGATTGCCTGAACCCGAGGAATAGCTCACTCCTCCGTCCAGAACATAATATGCACCACCCAGCTAGAACAGACAAAAGAAGAACGATAAAGCCGGTCGAAACTTCAAGTTCGAGATGGTTGTAATTTAACATGATTGACTTATCGTAATGGTTGCAAAGATTGTAAAGACCACACCTCTTTCTCACTCTGATTTCGGTTAGCATAGGCAACATCAATAAGTAAATTTCCATGTTGCTCATTGCAAAGTGCGTTCGTCAGTGACACTTAAGTAGAGAACGCAGTAGAGTGACGCAACACAATGCGATGCAACACGACACGATTTCATCATTTCGGTGATGGATTGGTTTGATCTGCACGAAAACGACATTGACGTGAAATGAAAGCAACATGAAAGCGACAGATTCGGTTAATTGTCAAGGCCAGCTCAGAGATACGCGATGCAACAAAAAATGCCACAACATGGCTAAGCGATGCAACACAACACAGTTTTATTTTGGCGACAGAATACGCTATAAGGTATGCGCAACGTGATGAAATTTATATATGTAAAATGGCTTTATGGAACACTCGCAGTGAGAATACCTCAGAAGAAAATATGATAAGAGAAGAAATGCTCCTTCTCTTAGCCAGTCTCAATGATTGTAGTGCTTGTAGATAAGATGTACTGGGCACATCCAGTTTTAGGAAAAAAAACAATGAATTAGGATTAGGATAGTTTCACAACCTTATCCCACAGTTGAGAGCTGACTCTGAATTGTTCAAAGGCTACGTTAGAATGGTGACAGCACAATTTGATGAAGGCTATGGGCTTATACATCACAATGTCATAAAACATAATTTGTCAATATATAATTAACACCAACCGCTTTCAGTAGCTTCTCGTTCGCGAACTTATAGTTTAAGGGGTAAATGGACAGCAGCCCAACACGTACAGGTCGGGGCGAAGGCAGCACCTAGAGCTCACCTCTGCTATTCTTCCATTTGATCTTATTCCTCGCTCTCTCTATCTCTCACCCTCTCCCCCCACCCCCCTTTCCCCCGCTCTCTCTATCTCGGTCTTTCTTCCTACTCTCCCCCACCTCACACTCAACATCCACACACTTATGCACACTAATAGACTACAATTAATTCAACTATTATGATTTGCCGCCATTTTGTTGTAAAAAAGTTTTGAATAATCTGTATGTGTATGGGAGACACGGGCATAAGACTCTAAGTCTTATCGTGCTTCCATCTGAACAAAATAAATCACGTTTAAACCATTGTCATAAAGCATCTCAAGTCATGGGGTGGGGGGCCATAATAGCTTGAGAGCAGCTAGTAATGTGTCTGATGTAAAAATAGATTTTCAGTAAATAACAAGTGTTTGTGATTAACTGACTGGTCATTTCGTTATAGATTTGATTTTGGTTGTGTGTCACCACGTGTTTATTTCAAATTGTCTTAATGTATTAGGAGAGTTTCACAAAATTAGCCACGGATTAAAACATGACTGACCCTGAACTTGTGCATCACAATATCATGAAAACAGTGCACGAAATATCGAAGGCACATAACAGCTTGCAAGCAGCTAGCAATATGATTGCAGCAAATAACAAGTATTTATGAGTGGCTTCTGATAATTTCCTCGCAGCGGCAAGGAGAACAATCACTCCAAATTTGATTTTGCTATGCATCGTTGATGTCGCGGCAGTAGTTTTGTTTCGCATAGCGCATGTATGTACTGTACATTATAAATTTATGGTGAGCAATACAATCAGGTGATGTCGCCTTGTATTATGTCGTATAACGTCTCGTCTGTGACCGAAGCTTCATTTATCAACATGTTTTAAAACATGCTTTGAAATGTTTCCAGTTAGTACCACATCGTCATCGATTGCATACTACTGACTGATGCCAATAAATAGCCCAATCATGTGACTATTAGTACAAGTAGAAACGAACTGGTACTTTTTACATATATGGTTGGTATGGTATAGCATAAGTGTCATATCAAGTCACTTTACCGTGTTTGTTATAAAAACACAGCATTGACATAAGGCAGCCAGAACGTGATACAATAGGATAACAATAGTGGCGTGTATTCAGGTCAGTGTCGTATCACATTGGTCTGATCTGTGCCTACCTTACGCGACACAATATGACTCGACATGTGACATGTATACACTACACGGCAAGCACTACATGATTTCGGACTATCTCCGGTGATTTTCATCTCATACCTTGCTGCTGCATTGAAATCCGTGCGGGAAAGTTCCACAAACCAAACCCCCGGTGTCACTACTGCGTATGCCGCTAGAGATGGAATATGCCGATGATGTGGACTTCATAGACGAGGAAAAGAAACCCCTTGACGAACTTCTCCCAATAGCTGCAAGAAAACTAAAAATTGAGAATCTCTTTATGAATGAATCCAAAACAGAGTTCACCCACATATACCTATCTACAAAGCATGAAACTAAAGAAAATGACGATCCACTTCATGGCGACACCATGGAGGAAAAGTAAAATCCTGGTCTCACTGCTCTGCAGTACCGCTGGCATAGCTTTCCATTCCTTCTGGAAGCTATGGATTGGTATAACAAAAATGCCCTTGATTAAAGGTCTATATTTATATAATGCAACCTGCGTATTATTGATGCTGTATAACTGTACAGCTGGGCAGTGCCAACGGCAGCTCTAAACAAACTCGATGCCTGCCACCGCAAACACCTACGCACCATCACTGGACACCGATTGCCCGACAGGATATTTTTTCAATGATGCACTATACAAGATGTGTAATACGTCGCCGCTGTCTGTAAAAGTCTTCCAGCAAAAATGGTCAATGTTTGGCCATGTGCTAAGGATGCCAGAAGAGACACCAGCACAGAGAGCTTTAGAATTCGGCCTACTGGGAGCCAGCAGATACAAAGCATGCAGGAGAGGACGTCATTGCATAAATCTGCTAAGCGTGCTACGAGGTGACCTCAAGAAAGCAGGACTCGGTACACTCAAGTCAAGAATGGACCTGAGGAAGCTAAGGATTTCGGCTGAGGACAAGACACAGTGGGAAAAAGCGAAGAAGGACTGATTGCAGCTGTGGGATGCTTCTACTACATACATACTACGTGATGTGAAATCAATGATATAAACTAATCATAATCATCTCAGCTTGGCCGTTTAACGGTAGCAGTAAAATCGTGGAACACTTGCTGTGATGATAGGTCTGACCCAGAAGAAGATGAAGATGGTCATGACGAATTATTTCTGGCCCTAGTCTCAAACTCAGCACTATGTG
>CM067370.1:8980548-9013048 GCA_034401795.1 Chaetoderma sp. LZ-2023a | reverse complement strand
ATTTAACTGGACTGCGGTATACCGATTTTGTAGTTCATTTGCCCAAATCGGTAGAGTCAAAGATCAACACGTTACTTTTGTCCTTTTTATGGGAGGACAACGCCCATTTAGTATCGTAGTCAATCCTCACCAATGAAAAGCATGACGGAGGCCTGGATTTGGTTAATGTTTCTGAAAAGTGTGCTTCTTTAAAATTGAAATTCTTGAATAAGCTACTGACTTCAAACTCATCTTGGTCAAGTGTTTCAAGGGCACGTCTACAAAGGTACGTAGACCCATTTCTAGTAGAATGTTTATTTATGTGCAAGAAACTGCCACCTAACCATCAAAAGATACCAAATGTATATAAAGAACAGCTCGAAGCCTTAAAAATATTTACACAATCAATGTAACAACCCAATTGTTGGGAAGATGCCTTAGAGCACCGTCTTTGGGCCAATCCGTTGATTCGTGATAATGATGCTGTATTATATTTGCCCTATATGGCCAAAAATGACATTCAATATTTACGTGACTTGGTAAATCTGAAATCTCGTAAATGGATTGCGATGCAGGATGTAGCAAGAACAACATCAATGAGGCATATTGATGCTCAACGCTTATTTGTTAGAGTAAACAATGCAATAACTGTTGATGCCGAAAACACATGGCAACAGAAATATGTTGCAACCAACATTAGTATTTAAGTCAAAACATTTAAAATACAACATGGCATCTTGAGACTGATATAGGATTCTTATGCAAAGTCGGAGACATGCCCCTATTGCGGTTAGGCATTGGAGCAAGTTGGGATGCACGCCAAAGAACTGGAAAAATGCCTAGAAAGCAAGGGACTTGGCATGGCGATTACTCCATCGAATGCTATGGGTCGGCCATCTAACTTTTATGTGTAAAATAACAAGGACAGTCCGGTGCTTATTATGCAATACAGAGGAGGAAATGATAGACTGTAGCTCGCCGGGTAGTGTCGGGCCGTTCTGGTATATCATGTCGACTCACTGCACCACAAGTGCACGACGAGTGATGACGCGTTAGCATCCAGGCTTGGGGTGATGGACCTTGTACGAGACTGCCCTGCTGGAAACAAAAAATGGCTCCTAAGGCCGGTGGAACTCAATCGTTCTGGTGGGGCCGTGCGACCATTGTCGCGAACAGTAAACACAACTGTCTCATCCCATGAGTTTGTGTCACCAGTATGCCTGTCCATAGCAATTTCGTGATCTATGGACTTACAAGATTTGATTTGGTGACCTAAAAATATAAGTCTATACAATGAGTTTACCTAAACAATTAAAAATATGCTAGATAGAACCACAATATGATCATACGAAAATCCTAAACATGGGGCTCACGGAGGTACCACACAGACCCGTAGGTCTACAGAGGTATCACCACAAGGGAGGCTCCCGTATACGAGACTTACCTATTTAACTTATTATAAGGTATTATACCTCTATGCTGAAAGGAAGACGGTTATATCAGACGAACAGTGATGTGCCTCACGCGGGCACTACTTCTAGTGCTAGTTTGGGTGAGGAGTATTATCCTGGCGTGGACCGTCGTCGCTGAATCCTTGCGAGAGGCAAGTGCCTCGCGCGGGCCTCCGTCTGGGGAAGGTGTCGCCACTGCTTAAAGTGGGAGAAGAATAGTGGGCAAAAATGGACCATACCTAGTGAGATTATGACTATAGGAGTGCGTACTGTTTTACGTGAAGACAGGATGGGGAATTCCCGATGGATTCCCTCGTTACCGTCTTATGTGATTCTTGGTATGCTGAATTAGTAGTTGCCGCTTTATTTTTGCGGGTCTTCTGCTTTGCTTAATTCCTGTTAGTTGTTTTCAGAACAAGAATTATTTTAGGCCGCAACTGGCTGATATCTACCTAGCTATTAGACACGGCTGTCATGGAGAACAGATGCCCTAAGACATCAATACTAAAGACAGCGCTCATACATGTTACGTAGCAAGATCTCCGAACTGGATACGAATCTGGACATCCCGCCCCGTAACCACATAAAACATTACAAGACATGGGTTACATTTCACGAAAGTATTATTAGGCCATTGTTCTATCGTTATGGTGGGGTTAAGCGGGACGAATACCCACCGTAAATGTAAAAGGGCGGGGCAGATCTAAATATCATACCCAGACATTTTAACGGAATTCGGTGGGGGTACGTATCTCGCCCGTCACCGGGTCCTATGGAACTAACCATTTTACCTCTCATTAGGTTTATACACAAGTTGGCCAGTTTTGCACCGTGGTGCAGGAGGATTGTTCAGTAAATAAAATAATAATTAATACATGTGTTTTCGCAGTGCTTTCCTACATTGGCTTAAAGTGCTAACTACTAAGTATCCAAAGATACGCGGGGAGGTGTATGTGACACCACACCCTGGCCATTACTGTTCGGAAACCCCAAAATTTCCCAGAGTCGGATCAGCCCATGATGCGGATAGGGACATCCAAACAATTAAGAAGCCACAAGGCTGAGTGGAGCTCGAAGAGAGACAAAATCTTACGTATGAGTCTTACTGGAGTGTGGGGATAGATTATCGCACTGCCGGAAGAGAAGAAGAATAGTATGTAATGAAGAGTGTCTCACATCGTTTTGAACCTATCCTATGGAGCTGAATAGAAAAGATTAGTCGGTAGCATGCCGGGATAAACAGAGTTATAGCACGGACAGCGACCTCAGTGAAAAAGTGTTGGTAGCGGAAGAAAGTGCTACATATATAAGTGTTGCTGTATAGTGTTTCCTACGTGCACTGCAGTCCTATATTTTCTATAAATAAGCAAAACATATGAACGGATGGCCACTGGCCATATATATACATAACCTAACCCGAACAAACAATACGGTGTCAAATGATTAAGATATATATTTTGGTAACGGTTAACGAACCTACTATAGTGCGGTTAGCAACACATTGAGGAAAATGATAATAATTATCAGCAAATACAGAAATTATAACTATCGGTCCTAAGACCGTTATGCTTCCTCTTAGTCATCAGGACCGTTTTTGCGGATACAATATAATTAACAAAACCTATATAGAGATATAGTTAAACTGTGAAGTATAGTTACTTGAGTACTTGGTAGTCATTCCTAAGTTAGGCAACCGTGTTACTGAAATTGAGACATAGATCCGTAGTTGACATAAGATGATGAGCTCTCCAGAAGCTGGAAAGTTCCCGGCAGGTTGGTTCCCACAAGCTTTTTTCCACAAACAAGAGTTCCGCAACAAACACTCATAGTGGGAGTGCATCGCTTAATGCTGTAGGCCTAATAGAATGTCTAACGAGCAGTCAGTAAAAGATACGATAGTACTATGTGGTGACGAAAGTTCCCGTACACCGATGGCATGGATGGAGGGTGTAAACAACCCGTCACAAGCGGGGGTTGTCAGAGGCAAATGAAGATACAAAACAAAGCTTCACGGTGCTGGGTACGTCAACCAGCTCTGAAGATGCACCGGGCAGAGTTTACTTGCTGCAGTCGAAAGTCCAAAGAACCGACATGATGTGTGCGGCGGCGATTGAAATACCACTTTTAGGCGTGGCTGGCAGATCCGGCGAGTCATCTATCAAAGAACATCCTGCCTCTAAATCTGTAGACTCACATATATATATTTATATATATATTTGGTGACGTCACAGGCGGCTGATGACCACACAAGTTTTAACCGGTGATTCGGTCATTCTTATGTTTCCTCGTTTTCCGGCATGGACGTCATAAGATTAATTCCTCCCATATAAAGGGAGTACTTTTAATTATAGGAAGAATGGCTCGTTAAACTTGTCTTTATTTCGCACATTTAACAGCTTCCGATCAACATAAAAACGTGGTACTACTTTTTCTTTGCGGAGCCATACCTTTTAATTAGCATGAGGCAGTTTTCCAGGTTGGATGCTTATAAACTTGCTTATTTAAATTTTAGGCTGCAGCGCCCGATGGGGTGTGTGGAAGCCATGTGACGTCAGCGGTAATCCACCGGACTCACCCTCACCACTCCTCCATCACGCTGTGGTAGTCGCGTCTTTGGGTGGCTCTTTTGTTTAAAGCTTTTAATCCAACTTACTGGAAATAGCAGTAAATGTCATGTGGCTCCAAAAAGCACGTGGTTGATCGGAAACGTTTATGCTGTCTATGGCGACGGCCAAAATGCTGTTGCTGAGGTGTGGTCTATTGTAGAGGTGAGAGATAGAAATATATGTTACATCAAGATCCTTATAATGTCCCGTATTTGCGCTAGTTGGTAGGTGTCTGTAATAGGTAGTTCTCAGCCCGTGTCGATTATAGACTGGAAAGCAAGGAAGAGAATTTTTGAAATTCTCTCTGTAATTTTACTGTCAGATTTTTTATGCTGCTTTACCGGCCCGTGCGCTAATGATTTGTAGCACGGTAGAGCAGTTGTGCTCTTAATCAAAAATTTAACAGTAAAGTTGTAAGTAATTTTGATGTGTGGTTTAAACAGTTCTATTCATGCGGTAGATCAACGTTACTGAACCCGTCAAGATAGCTGTGTTTTCCGAGCGGGAGGGCTGGCCAAGCATTCTCCCCAATGGGTAGAACTAGCTCCTGTCCCGGCCTAGACCAAACATATTAGTACCATTTTAATAATGATTAAATTACAGTACAACTCGCAAAAGTGTGTGACACAGTTATTACAATTACAATTCCGTCGTTCGGAGATTGTGAATACAGTCAACCTGAGTGTCTGTGTTTCTGTCATGTTGGTGATTTAAATCTGATATGCGTGACTGGTTTTCTGTGGATGGTACTTGCGCTGTGGTGAAGGTGACGTGTTTATGGCCGCCGGGTGCGGGAGGTGGGAGGGAGAGGCAGCGTGAATGTCAACTTTATCGAACCCTGTGGGTATTTCACTCTGTAATGGCCGAGCCCGTGGCCAGGACAGAGTTACTTTAGAGTGAAGATGACCTGTTGGATGCTGTCGTAACTTTGATCAATCCATTGTCGAATTCAACTTATCGGTAGCAAAATCCTACTCGTGGCTGACGACAATGCGGGCATCTTGCTCTCTTAATAATATTGACTGTTGTTACATGTAGATGAAGTATATAGTTTAGCTGTTTCCGTACGACGTCAGGAAAAAGGGAACGGGGAGGAACGTTGGACAAACGTCCTCCCATGACACGTACTGTAGATGGCTGTAGTGTATTCCTGATATCCATATGATCAGTTCTCCCGTAAATGGATAAGAAGGTGTGTGCGGGAGATTTGTTGGTTGCGGTCTGTTGATGATAATGCTGTTGTCAGGATGTCCGCCCTGCTGTATGATGCCAATGTTATAAGCGAAGTGGGCGCAGTCCAGTTTTCCACGCTGGTGAATGCCAAGTCTGTGGTTATTTGTGGGTGGTGTAGTTTGCGGGAGGTATTACTTCTACCGCAATTTGTGTGGGAGGGATTTGTTGCGGGAATATTTATGTCTCTACTGGTAATTAATTAAGACCGGTATGTGCTGCTAAATGCTGTTGTTGCCGATGTTGAATGTCTCCATTATGCTGAGTATAACTGAGCAAGTCTGTGATGTACGCGCAAAGATGAATTGACGCATTCAGTCTTGAAGGCAGGTGTGTTCTTGTTGGTGTTGACGTTCTGTTTGTTGTGTGATGTTCTGACTGCTCACGGAGGAGTATGGTAGGCATATTGGATGGGGCGGCCTTTGGATAGGGGGATGTGGTCATCTCCCGTTACATGACGGTTGGTGTCCTGTCGTAATGTTTAGACACCGGGAAAATTCGAGCCAAGAGTCTGCTGAACAGGCTGCTTCCCTGCCCACCGCGGGAGGTAATGTTGGTCGGTGCAGTGCGTGATGCCACCTCCTCTGTTGCAGCAACCTCTCTCATACCTGAAGATTGATGGTCAACAGACGACGAGTGGAGTGTGAAATGGACTGGGCTGTTGATTTCCGAACTTGGTGTGTATATAAGGGACGCCAGCTGGATTTGGGGTGTTGGGGCCGCGATGGATAGGGGTGCCGCTTGGGAGGGAATTGGTCCTGCGTTTTCGGGAGGTGGTCGGGTACACCTTGTTGTACGGTTCTGTGGTTCTAGACACGACAAGGCTTCACCCAGCCTCTTCACTTCCATGCTATTCACTACATGTTCCACCCACAGGATGCATGGCTTGGGTCAGCCTCAGCTTCCGCTTGTGGTAATTCTATGATGGCGGGGATAGCATGAAGTGGGTGGAAATGGGAAGAGATCGGTGGATCAACTTTTCCATCCTGTCCCTTGGACAAAACAAACACAAAGTTCTTCAGATACGACTTCCCAGATCGAGTAGACCCGCGCTGAGGAGGGAGAGGGCGAGTACATATCTCGTCATCGTCGTCAGCATTAACTGCCTGTTCATCCACGTTCTGGCTTGGTAGAACTGGGGCTGAACTAGCACCGCAGTTCTCTGCGCTAACCGTGGGAATACTAATCTCTGTAGAAATATCTGTCTGGGTACCGGTGTCACGAGAAACACCCAGTCCGAGCTCTGGTGCTGGGTCGTCACTGACACAAGGTTTAAGTCGATCGAAGTGGATGACTGAGGTCAGGCCATCCAAAGCATGGATACGGTAGGTCACGTCCGACGTCTTACCTACTACCACATAGGGGCCTTTCCACTGGTAACTCAGTTTGCTTGGCACGTTTGCAGACCATCGTGAATCGTGTACCCAAACCATTCTTCCTGCTTCATATGGGTCTCCAAGCACTCTCCGGTTGCCGCCGGTGTGGAGAGGATAGTGCTCCTCTCACTAACTCATGGGCTTGTTCTACCCTTTGCCGCAAGAGTTCGACATAGAGAGTGTAGCCAATGCTGGAAGTGCGGTAAGCCATGAGCACATATGGGAGCCATAGGTCCCAATCTTTACAATCAAGGTGTGTTTCCTTGGTAAGCGTCTCCGTGAGAGTTCTGTTGAATCGGTACGGAGTTGTCCTTGTTTTGACGATATGGAATAATTTGCAGAGCTCTGATATGAGCCGGCTCTCAAAATTACTTCCTTGATCGGAGTGCAACTCATAAGGCATACCAAAGCGGCAGAACACATTGCCGGCCAAGACCTCCACTACGGTGGATGCCTCTTGGTCCGGCAAAGCAAATGCTTCTACCCACTTCGTTAAATAATCTTGTAACACGAGGATGTATTTATTTCCATCATCCATCATATTCAAGGGTCCGAGCACATCGATAGCCACTCGCTCCCACGGTGCACCAACAATCTTAATTTGAGATGGTGCGATATGGTGTTGACCAACAGCGCGTTTTTGGTATGGGATACATTTGGCAACCCATTCCTTGACACTATCGCAAATCACGATCCAGTGGAATCTCAGTTTGATACGGGCAACAGTCCTTTCCACAGCCAGATGTCCGGCATTATCATGCAGTTGTTTTAATACAAGTTCTCGATAACTTTCCGGTACTACCAAATGGTCATTAATGTACAGAATGTTATTTATTAATCGACATTCTTCGAACCATTGGTAATAATATTTAGCCATGGTGGATAGAGGTGTTACCAATTCCTTAGGAGGACGTACCCCCTCCTGAATCCACACGTATATATTCCGTGTCTGCATGTCTGCTGTTTGGCGGGGTGCGATTTCCTCCAGATTCCACTCTGCGCACCTCAATTCGGGAACTCCGGAGATGGCTGTGTTGACTGTGTCACGGTGTCGGCCTCTTCGTGTTCAGCCTTCGCACCGATTCTGATAAGGGCATCGGCATTTCCATGCAATTTGCCGGAATGGTGAACAACGTTAAAGTTATAGGCCTGCAGGGATTCCTGCCATCTCGCTACCTGGACCTCCGGATTTTTTAAGTTCCTGAGCCACAGTAGCGAGGCATGGTCTGTACGGAGTGTAATAGGGCACCCGTACAGAAAGTGCTTGTAATACTTGACGAAATGGACTGCCACCACTAATTCTCGCATGGTGGTTGTGTATCTTCTCTCCATTTTAGTCAGAGTATGTGAACCGTAACCCAACACCTGCTCTGTTCCGTCTTCAGTGACCTGAGATAGAACCGCGCCTATAGCAAAAGCTGACGCGTCAGTGTCTAAGATGAAATCGAGGTTTGGATTGGGATGAGCAAGAATTGGGGAGGTCGTCAAGAGTTCCTTCAGTGCCCCGGCGGAGCCTTCACACTCACTCGTTCACCCAAATGGTCGATCTTTCTTGGTGATCTTGTAGCGAGGTGAAGCAATCTCGCTGAAATATCAGGTGTAATGGCGATAGTACTGGCATAGGCCAAGGAGACTCCATGTCTCCGTAACTGAAGAGGGCCGAGGCCACTCTGCTACTGCCTTAGTTTTCGACGGCTGTGTAGCCACTCCATCACTGGATATGACGTGTCCCAGGAACTCAACGCTCTGTCTGAAGAGATGACATTTCTTCAGTTTGAGTTTCAAATTGGCCATGCGGAATCGGGAAAGCATGGTGTCCAAATTTGTCAAAGTTTGCTCAAAGGTAGGTCCAAAGACTATTACGTCATCGATGTAATAGAGACAAATTTCCCATTGCAGGGTAGTCAATACCTGCTCAATGAGTCGCTCAAAAGTTCCGGAATCATTGCACAACCCATAGGGCATCTTGCGGAATTGGAAAAGGCTGTCCCTACAAATGAATGCTGTCTTTTCCATATCAGCTTCATCCATGGCTACTTGCCAGTAACCGCTAGCTAAATCAAGGGTACAAAACCATTTGGCTCCGGACAAGGAATCCAAGGCCTGATCTATCTGAGGTAACGGATAAGCGTCTTTAATGCTAAGATCATTAAGGCGGCGGTAGTCAATACAAAACCGGAAGATTCCGTTCTTTTTACCTGCTAGCATTATAGGGCTAGCCCATGGAGATGCTGAGGGTTCAATAATACCAGTCTGCAACATGTCATTTACTTGTTGGTGTGCTTCCACTTCTTTGTGAACGGGAAGACGTCGTACCGGTTGTCGTATGGGGCAATTATTGCCTGTATCGATGGAGCATTGTACGAGATGAGTCTTTCCGAGATCCATATCTCCAGAGGAAAAACTATCGCGGTATTTATGTAGTAGTTTCCGAATTTCTTGTTTTTGTGATTGCAGTAATCCAATGGTGGCACGTAGATACAAATTGTGTAAATGTTCGGGTAAATCATCAGTCATTTGCGGTGTTGTGTCAGAAAGTGCAGGTGATTCCACTGAGATTATGCCCACTAAATGGCCACAGTATACTCCTGATTCCAGAGTGATGGGATCTGCAGTACCATTGAACACTCTAAAAGGTTGTTGGTTTTTTTTATTGGTAGTGTCCACTATTATGCGGGGACTTGTTCCTGTCCTGGCTCAACTGTGGCGGTACTTGATAATATTACCGCACACATATCGTACAATGACGATGCTGGTCCGAGAGGGATTCCTCGGCCGTGTATGTTGAGTTCCTGTTGTCTGCAGTGTATGATGGCTTTGCTGGCTCTGAGGAAATGAGAGCCAAGTAGGGCGTCGTTATGAATAGAGGCGATGACAACTCTCTGAATGAATTGCATTTCCTCTATTTGGATAACTAAATTAACTACACCGGCTGCGGGTACATCTGCTCCCGTAGCAGTCTGTAGGTAAATAATTGTAGACTTTAGGGGAGGCGTTTTATGAGATGGGATGCTCTCATATAAGCGCTGGTTAAATACTGTGATAGAAGCACCGGTGTCGACAGTGGCACTGGTGGAAATGGCACTAAACAGACAGGCATATTTGTATGTTACTTTGCGATGTACCTGCGGAAGAGTTTCCAATGATGCTGTGCATGGTAATGGCATTGGAGCAGCATCACTCTGTATGTATTCCCACTTTTTCCGCATTGCTTCTTGTAAGGCTGTAGATGGCTGAGTGAGGAAAGGACCAGTTTGCCGTCGCTGCTGGTGTGAAGACTGCGGAGAAGACGGAGCTGGGGGTAGCAATGGTGGTGGTGATGTTGTTGTTTCGGTGTAGGCGGTATTATTATAGATGGCGGCGTGTACGGGATGACGGATAGGCTCAACCTGTGCAAGCCATTTCCCACAATGCTTCATAGGATGCTTTTGTGGAGCACAGAAGAAACAATGACCTTGCCAAGGACGTGCGTGTCTCCGTCTGTGTCGGCGCTTGCGAATCCATGAGGCAGAGTGAATTGTCTCTCCCGAATCGCTGCTGTCTGTGAATGTGGACGATGATGCTGGTTGGGGTGGTGTTCTGTATACCACCAGAGGGCACTGAGAATCCAATGTCTTGGTGGCGGGACATGGTGCTTTCAAAAACGTTGTCTCAGCGGAGGTACTACAACCTACTACTGCCATTTTACATAGGAAAGAAGGCCTATCGTGTGCGGAAAAAGAAGGGGATGTCCTTGCTGTGGATGGGGTTGGCAACATAGGCACTGACATATGTGAAGCCGTGCATTTTGGTGTTGATGTGAAAGCTGATTTCTGTGGATGATGGTTAGTCACTGAACGTTGTTGCGTGAAAGCTGCAGTTGAGCCGGGAGAAGGATACGGGCACCGAAGTGGCTCCTTGTGATTCGGTACCCTTAGGAGTTTGGCTGTTTCTCTGGTTGCGGTGTGCTGTGGTCTGGAGCAGGTGTTGTAGAGGGAAGTCGGTTAGGACACCGCTCCCTCCAATGTCCTGGCTGACCACATCCGAAACAGGTGTTCAGTGCTGGTAGTGTTTGCTGTTCTATACTGTGTGCTGGCGAGCTTGGTGCTGAATGTTGTAACTAAGTTGGTGAGTGCAGAGATTTGCTTATTAATCTCTTCTATCCGCTCTCTCATGTTGCCGTTGTTGTTGTTGTTTCGCTGGTTCCTGCACCCGGGGGTTCTATTGTACCCTCCTCTACCGGCACGGCCCCTTCCTCCAGGCGCTTGATTCTGACTGGGATTCTGCATATTCGGTGGCGGTGGTGTCTGTGTCGTTGGTGTTGCTGATCTGGGGGTGGGGGAGCACTAGCGGGCGGGCCGATGCCTGCACCCTTTATCTCATTGATAGGATGGAGTTGGCGTCGGTTATTCTTCTTCCCCTCTAGAAAGTTCTCAATGCGAACCGCGGTTGCCATTAATTGGGCCAAACTCCTGTGGTCGCCGAGAAATAGTTTTTCTTTTAGGGCGGGCCCACCGCTTAATGCATCGATGAAAGTATCGAGATGCAAATGAATCACGCCCTCCGTATTGGTGCTCGGATATACATGGGTAACTAGCCTCCTAATTCAGGTAGCTAACTCAGGAAGAGTTTCTCCCACGCGTCGTCAGAGATTTTTAAGTTGAAGATGACTTGTTTCTCCGAGGGCTGTGTCGCCAAATCGCTCCGTCAGTGCTCGTTCCAACTGTGTGTAAGTGGATGTGTAATCCGTTCCCAGATCCGCAAGAACTTGGAGGGCTTTTCCGGAAAATTTTGCGGCGAGATATTCACCCATTTGTCGATCATCCCAGCGGTTAGTCCGACTTATAATCTCGAACTGTATCTTATAATTGGTCCAGTATTCTCCCCACTAAATTCGGGAGGGAGGATGACTCGGCCAAGACCGCGGGAAGAATGCAGTGGTTGAAATCCGGGTGGTGTGGGGTTTTGGTAAGTTATTGAATATGCTGAGGTTGGTCGTGGTGCAGGTGGCAGTGGTGTTGGTGTTTCCCATTGATGCCGATGTCGAGAAGCTAGGACACGCGTACTCCAATTTAATGAGTCCACCCCATTTGTTGAGCAATAGACTGGCATAGGTCTATGGACGGGAGGCGGATTACGGTGAAGATTGCGCGGGCGTTCCTCCCGAGGTGAGGACTGTTGTTCCTCATATAGCGGGAGGGCTGTCGGCTGACGGTCGTGATGAGTTGCATGACTGATATACTGGCGAGATGGTGGTGCAGATTCCTCCAGATAATTCCGCGTTGTTCCCCTTGAGTATAATATTTCGTTAGAAGGGGGTGGTGCAGGAGGTTGTCTATGTTGTGGATTATCACCCGGCCATACCGTTTCCGTAGATGACACGGGCGAACGATAGTAGTCTGAAGGGCTGTAAATATGCCCGTAATCGGGTCTTTGTCAGAGTCGTCCACGATTCGGCCCTGTTGGTGTTGGACTGTCGCGGATGTCCGATATAGTTCTGATTTCTGTTACCGCATGTGAGTCATCTCGAAACGTGCCATCGCTAACAGCCGAAAACAGGTTATAGTGCGGAGTTGTTGATTCCGCCGAATTTCTGGCATAGTCAGTACGTGCATGTGTGCTGAGAATTCGTCGTATGAGGCTACCTCTTGGTCCTCGCTAAACGGAGATGGTATTGAACTAAGCTCACTTTATGGTGTGGGTGTGAGTTTGCTGCACGTTACTATTGATGTTCTTCGAGCCCCACCTTGGACGCCACTTGTAGCTCGCCGGGTAGTGTCGGGCTGTTCCGGTGTATCATGTCGGCTCGCCGCACCACAAGGACACGACGAGTGATGACGCTGGTTAGCATCCAGTCTCGGGGTGACAGACCTTGTACGAGACTGCCCTGCGGGAAACAAAAAATGGCTCCTAAGGCCGGTGGAACTCAATCGTTCCGCTGGGGCCATGCGACCATTGTTGCAAACAGTAAACACAACTGTCTCATCCCACGAGTTTGTGTCACCAGTATGCCTGTCCATAGCAATTTCATGATCTATGAACTTACAAGGTTTGATTTGGTGACCTAAAAATATAAGTCAATACAATGAGTTTACCTAAACAATCAAAACTATGCTAGATAAAACTACAATAAGAGCATACGAAAATACGAGACATAGAGATAGGTAGAGGAACTTCTAAGCATGGGGCTCCCAGAGGTACCACACAGAGCTGTAGGTCCGCAGTGGTATCCCCGCAAGGGAGGCTCCCGTACACGAGACTTAACTATTTAACTTATTATAAGTTATTATACCTCTAAGCTGAAAGGAACAAGGTTATATTAGGCCGCAACTGGCTGATATCTACCTAGCTATTAAACACAGCTGTCACGGAGAACAGATGCCCTAAGACATCAATACTAAAGACAGCGCTCATACATGTTATGTAGCAAGATCTCCGACCTGGATAAGAATCGGGACATCCCGCCCCGTAACCACATAAAACATTACAAGACATGGGTTACATTTCACGAAAGCATTATTAGGCCATTGGTCTATCGTCATGGTGGGGGTAAGAGAGACGAATACCCACCGTAAATGTCCTTCCCACAAGGGCGGGGCAGATCTAAATATCATACCCAGACATTTTAACGGAATTCGGTGGGGGTACGTATCTCGCCCGTCACTGGGTCCTATGGAACTAACCATTTCACCTCAAGTTAGGTTTATACACAAGTTGGCCAGTTTTGCACTGCGGTGCGGGAGGATTGTTCAGTAAATAAAATAATAATTAATACATGTGTTTTCGCAGTGCTTTCCTACATTGGCTTAAAGTGCTAACTACTAAGTATCCGAAGATACGCGGGGAGGTGTATGTGATACCACACCCTGGCCATCACCGCTCGGAAACCCCAATAGTTTCCCAGAGTCAGATCAGCCCATGGTGTGGATAGGAGCATCCACACAATTAAGAAGCCACAAGGCTGAGTGGAGCACGAAGAGAGACAAAATCTTACTTATGAGTCTTACTGGAGCGGGGATAGATTATCGCACTACCGGAAGAGAAGAAGAATATATTACACAGTTTGTAATGAAGACAGTGTCTCTAATCGTTTTGAACCTATCCTATCGAGCTGAATAGAAAAGGTTAGTCAGTAGCATGCCGGACTAAACAGCATTACAGCACGGACAGCGTCCTCGGTGAAAAGGTGTTGGTGGTGGGAGAAGGTTCTGCATATATAAGTATTGCTGTATAGTGTTTCCTACGTGCACTGCAGTCCTATATTTTCTATAAATAAGCAAAACATATGAACGGATGGCCACTGGCCATATATATACATAATCTAACCAGAACAAAGAATACTGTGTCAAATGATTAAGACATATATTTTAGTAAAGGCTAACGAACCTACTATAGTGCAGTTAGCAACACATTGAGGAAAATGAGAATAATTATCAACAAATACAGAAATTATAACTATCGGTCCTAAGACCGTTACGGTTCCTTTTAGTTATCGGGACCATTTTTGCGGATACAATATAATTAACAAAACCTATATGGAGAAATAATTAAACTGTGAAGTTTAGTTACTTGAATACTTGGTAGTCATTCCTAAGTTAGGCTACCGTGTTACTGAAATTGAGATGTAGATCCGTAGTCGACGTAAGATGATGCGCTCTCCGGAAGCTGGAAAGTTCCTGCAGGTTGGTTTCCGCAAGCTTTTTCCACAAACAAGAGTTCGGCAAGAACACTCATGGTGAGAGTGCATCGCTTAGTGCTGTAGGCCTAATATGTCCAAAAGATAATCATGAAGAGTTTTCCCTGGATAACTCAGCCATTCCTCAACCGATTTTAAAATGGTTTACAGATTTAGAAAGCCCGTTGAATTCTGGTCTTGATTAAAGCTAGATTCAACGGGAATAGGCAATCAATAAGGATTACAGGGTACCAGCTCTGTACACTAAAAGCGCCATCCTATCTAGGTCGTAACTACATGCTCCATATAAACAGCGTCCTGGCGCGCGCATGCTATCTCTCCCATAGGCCTATATACACTTATAGCTCTACCCAGAGGAGCTTGTTCAGGAAACGAATCCAGGACGGGCGGCGCGTACCCAGCTTAGCTGGTACGGCCAGTATCCGACCAGTCGATCCGAACTACAAGACCATCTGTTTACACAGTGTCGTATAACTACAGGCTTTTGGGTATATATCAATATGATCCTTGCTAACTTTGGAACCAAATATGTGAAATTAATGGCTGAAACAATTATGGTCAAAGATTGCTCAACTATCATACGAATCATTAATAGCAAAGAGAAAGAATTGTTAGTAACCCTGTTATCTTTAGGAGTGTGGGCCATCTGGAAGCATCGGTGTTCAGAGGTCAGAGATAAAACAGGCAACAACCATCAAAGAGCCATACAAGCTATATTTCGATCATTGTTGATAAACTGCATTCATTGTGAATTTTACAGGCTAATGGAACATGGGAGAGAAAGTAGATTTAAAGATGCATAGTGCAAAACTGGCCCAGTATCAATTGAATGCGGATATCTAAAAATATCAGAAGCAGGACTTGTATGAGCTAGCACACTCGTTGCTTTAATTTAATTTAATTGCCTTTATTTTAAAAATGTAATGCCTTAGGAGACGCTAATCTTGACGAATATCCTAACCTTGGGAATCAGTATATTTAAATACCAAATGAGCATCGCGTCAATATTATGTAGGTGATCCAACTTTCTAGTTCATTAGGTTAACAGGGTATGACATCTTACAATTAGCATTCTGTTGTAAATGTTTACTGTAGGCATATTTGTTCCAGGATAATTTGCAAAAACTTATAATGAAGTAAATTTAGAATGTGAACCCAAAGCGCCATCTACGTAGTCATAGTTTGTATACCTTTGTTTTGTGCATTATACTACATAAATGGTACTACGTCCGCCGTGCATTTAATAATCGGCTAACTGGCGTCAATGAGTGACTTTTTGCTACTTATTGGTGAGTCCCCTCGACCCTTGTTGACGAGCTGTACTTGCCATTTGGGCCTACTAATATACGGTGTGATACGTTAAACTACATATGATCTATTTAGCCTGCCGGTCATGAATCGGCTCAATGGCATCAATGAGTAGCAGTAACTTAATGCTAATTCTGCTAATTATTGATGAGTCGCTTTACCACTTGTAGGTTAACTATGCTCGCCATTTGGGCCTACTACTGTACGGTGTGCAAATAGTAATGGCTTGGTTGAATTATGTTATGTTATCAGCTCTTTATTAAGTAGGTTTTCTATGTAGTTATGCCATCTCCAATAAATTGCAATATTTATATTAGCAAAGAGATCTCAGTTAATGTAACTATAAATTTACCACTTGGCCTGGCCTCCATAAATACTGGCCAGGGGGTCAAGGATAGTGTCTGATCGTCGTTTACTATATATATTGTCCACCATTCATTATAGATATCGACCATGGTTTATTATATCGATTGACCACCGTATATTATAGATATTGACCATCGTTTATTATAGATATTGACCATCGTTCATTTTAGATATTGCCCACTGTTTATTATAAATATTGACCTTCCTTTCTTATAGATATTAATCATGGTCTATTATAGCTAGTGACCATCACATATTATTGATATTGGTCACTCTATTACAGATATTGACCATCGTTTGTTATAGAAATGGACCATCGATTATTATAGATATTGACCACTGTTTATTATGGAGAGGATCCTTCCTTTGTTATAGATATTGACCACCGTTTCTTATAGATATTGACCACTGTTCATTATGGATAATGACCACTGCTTACTACAGATATTGACCACAGTTTATTATAGATATTGACCACTGTTTATTATAGATATTGAACAACTGTTTATTATAGATATTGAACCACTTTTTATCACAGATAGTGACCACTTTTTATCATAGATATTGACCACTGTTTATTAAAGATAGTCAAACATATTTAAAAGCTACAACTTTGATGCTGGAGTACTTTATTGGTTCGCAGCAAAAAGCAGTGTGTTTTGTTGATTATCAATGCTATCTCATCGACTAGTATTTAATGTTGTTTGTATAGATTGTGTTGCGTTAACCTTGCAATTCCTCAGAGCTGCTAAGATTTGATGTTCACTTCATCCACTTCATGCTACAAGGGTGATCAGTCAATAAGGTGTTTGAAGCCATCTAACTGTCTTATTTAGATATGCTTACAATTGTTCTCTTGTTTTCTTTAAACTGACTTTTTAGATATAGGTTACTTTGCCGAGAAGTTGGTGCGTCTAATGGGGTCTATGATAAAATTTAAATGACAATAATAATAATAATAATAATAATAATAATAATAATAATAAATATGGGTGAGAGAGATGAACTTCTGTATTATAGATTTAGTAATAACTAATATATTATATTATGGTGAACATGTTAAATAGATAAATAAATTATGTATGCATAAGTAGGATCTAGCATCACTTTAATGCGGTGTGTATAAGTATTTTTCTTCATTCAAGTCATATGATGAACGACATTATATTGACATCCATTCAGATGTAATTATTTTAGTGGATTACTCACGAAACACAATTAATGATTCACATAGAGAAACATGGGATGATGAATGTGTAGTAGCCTATATATGAGTTCAATGGACCGATATGTTAGTCTAAATGAATATTTCTGGTCATATTTAGGATGGCGCCCCAGTACAAATCTCCTGAGAGTGCTTCTCACAGACACAACGAAAACGGATTTTGGAGCACTAGCAGAAATCTAATGAAGGTCTAGCTATTTGCAGACAAACCAAGCACAATGGGAAAAAGCGAGGAAGTACTAATTATAGATGCGGATATTTCAATAACCACATTCACTATCATTCGAAGAACATATCCAAACATTGACCATTGCTGATGTCATGCCTTCAAAGATAGGGTAAACGTGTTGTTTGGAAACTGTTTAGTTTGAGATTAGGTTGTGAGGCCAGCAGTGATTCATGATGGCTCACGAGTGTTTGTGAGGACAAACATTGAGTTTGTTCGAGAGGACCCATAGAAATGCCTAGCCATCACAGTTCTATAACATTATTGAAACACATACAGTATGTGTATCATAACCTTCACGGGAATATTAGAGCCGCGAATGCATCGCTTTGAGAAGGACTGGAGGGTAATATTTCCGGTTACAGTGATTTAATATACTGCTTGAACTGTAGAGAAGTGAGCCCAAAAGAATGCTCTTTCTCCACTTATTCTCGCCCCGACTGAACATACCTTCATCATTTGCGTGAGTGCCAAACAGATATGTATGTGCGAGATTGGTTTAGCGGCATTCATTGTATGTATGTATGAGTACTGTATTCTGTGGCTGTAGTAGTAGAAACATCCTACAGCTGCAATCAGTCCTTCTTCGCTTTTGCCCACTGTGTCTTGTCCTCGGCCAAAATCCTTAGCTTCCTCAGATCCATTCTTGACTTGCGTGTGCCGAATCCTGCTTTCTTGAGGTCACCTCATAGCACGCTTAGCAGATTTATGCAATGACGTCCTCTCCTGGCTCTGTATTTGTTGGTTCCGAGTAGGGCTAATTCCAAGGCTCTCTGTGCTGGTGTGTCTTCTGGCATCCTTAGCACATGGTCAAACATGGACCATCTTTGCGGGCGACTTTTACAGACAGCGGCGGTGTATTACACATCTTGTATATAGAATCATTGGAAATTATGCTGTCTGGCCATCGGTGTCCAGTGATGGCGCATAAGTGTTTGCGGTGACAGGCGTCAAGTTTGTCTAGAGCTGTCTTTCGAGCTGCCCAGCTGTTACAGTTATACATCATCAAGGATACGCAGGTTGCATTGTATAAACGTAGTCTTTTTACCAAGGGCATCTTTGATCTACGAATCCATAGCTTCCAGAAGGACTGGAAAGCTTTGTTCCCCATGACACAGCGTGCAGCAATGGCAGAAGTACTGCAAGGCAGTGAGCCTAGGATTTTACTTTTCCTCCATGGTTCGGCGCCACGGAGTGGATCGTCATTTTCTTTAGTTTCATGCTTTGTAGATAGGTATATGTGGGTGAACTCTGTCTTTGGATTCATTCATAAAGAGATTCTCAATTTTTAGTTTGCTTGCAGCTATTGGGAGAAGTTCGTCAAGGGGTTTCTTTTCCTCATCTATAGAGTTTGGTCTTGTGGAGTTTTCCCGCACGGATTTCAATGCAGCAGCCAGGTAACAGGGGAAGAGCACAGGTGATAGACCATCTCCCGTGGGGAGCCGATTGATATCTCAAACTCTACAGACTTCACTGACTTGACTCGCACTCTCAGCTTGGTGTCTGCAAGCAGTAGTCTCACTAGTCGTAGCTCATCTTCATTGCAACTGGCCTGGCGTAGTACATCTAGGATCTTTGAGCGCTTAATTGTGCCAAAGGCTCGTGACATGTCAATTCCCATTTTGTGGAAATCTCAGTGTGTGGACATGACTACCGACACAAGCATGCGTTGACTCCATACAATGTCTGCACATCTGCGTCCACGTTTGAAGCCACTTTGACATGATCCGGTGAAGTCGTCGATCTTATCTCGGATGCGGCATAGAGTAACATTTGATAGAATTTTCCATATGCTGTTAAGGAGCACAATGGGCCACAGATTGGCTGGGGGAGGGGGGTGTCAGGTGGCTTCTTGGGCTTGGGTAGCGTGATAAGGATGCCTTGGCCTACAGGGTCGATGGAAACGTGGTGCATAAAGGCTGAATTGATTTTATGGGTGATCGGTTTTTAGATAAGGTCACTTGCATATTTGAATAGTTCATTGCTCATGCCATCAGGTTCAGATGCACGTCCGTTTTGCAGGGCTTTAAGTGCCTTCTCAACCTCTGCTGTATTAATTGGTGTTAGTAATGGAATGGGGTCTGCTGAGAATGGGTGCAAGGGCTCATCATTGTGGGCAGTGAACTGTTCCTTGAACCATTCTCGAATTGCCTCGGCTTTGCCCTGATCAGTCCCGATAAAGTGTCCTTCAGAGTTGTGTACAGTTAGTGGTGGTGTGTAGTCAGCAACTCTCAGGGCTCGGCTGCCCGAAACATTTTGTGGCAGTCACCAGTGGCAGTGATTTCATCTGCCAGGGCGTCTTCTTGTTGGATAGCATGATCTTTTAAGCGTTCGCTAATGTGGCGCAGACTGTTATTGCGTTCCTTGCGTAGTTTGGTGCGATCTTCACTTTGGCCACTTTGATAGATGCGCAGACATAATGCTTTCTGTTCTGCTGACAGTTTTACTACGAGAGCGTTGTCAGTATACCTAGTTCTGTTATTTTTAGAACACCTATGGTGCTAGTAGCTGATGATTCCATAGATATCAGTATTTTGGTTAGGGCTTCGTTTGGATCGGAGCTGACGTCGATGTTAGCTATCTGCTCCCCGAGGCCCTTTTTGTATGACATTTGAGTGTCAGCGTTGCTGATGAGCTCGGGTAAGTTGTAGCTGACTCTACCCTCTTACCTGGTATGACGTTTATACATTAGGTAGAGCTGGTTCATATGTAGGCGTGTAATGACTGGTTTATGGTCAGAATTGAGGTCTGTGCCTCCATAGGAACGAGCATCCCGAATTAGGGGTTTCTTGCATAGTATGAAATCTATTTGGTTGAAGACAGCTTTTATAGCCTTAGAACCTTTTGGGGCTTTGCGATCAGCAATGTGTCCAGTCCATGTTGTCCGGTGATGGCATGGGTGTTTGAAAGCCGTATTTGTGGCAAATAGGCCATTGGAACTAAGGAATGCCACCAGTGCATCTCCATTGCTGTTGTGTGTGCCCTCTCCATACGATCCGATGCATGAGCCAAGTCCTAACTTTTGTCCGCAATGCCGAGTTTACCCAGCTTGGAGTTGAAATCGCCACACACGAGCAGTTGCGATCTAGCTGGGATAGTAATGGCAGAGCTCAGTTCTGCATAGAAGGAATCTAATATAGGTGGATTCTCTTTGGCCCTTTCGGTAGTTGGCCCATATGCATTAAGAAGTTTATAAGCAGTTCATTAAGGGCCTATTTTCTTCATCATGACATCTGTATACTACTTCTCTTGTGACATGGCTCTCTTTGCGACGGGATGGTTTGGTCTTCTCAAATCTTCTTCAACAGATGTTAGAGCTGCAGAGGGTAACAAATGAAAACAGCTGAAGATAAATCATCTCCTTGTCCTCACCATATTGGTGTTTCAAACTTTACAGAAAACATTGATTTGAAGAGCACCGCCAATTTTGTGTTTGTCAGTAAGAGTCTTACGAGGCATAGTTCCTTATCATCACAAATGGATTGATGGAGGAATTGAAGAACCAATCTGTGCGCCGATGACGGTAACCCATGTGATACGCTGGTTCCCATCTTGTAGAAATCATAATGCTTTCATAGCACTATAGGTGTAGCATACGTTGTGCCCAGCATATGTCGACACAACTGAGTCCTCTTTTAAAGACGTTCTACCAGTTTTCACACATTCGCCAATGGTATCGCTGATATGAGGTAAGTTCACATTTTTTTAGAAATTTCCTAATGCTGTTCAAAACTACAATTAGCCTCAGGTAGGAGAGAAGTCTAAGTGGTGACTGGCCTTCACTATGGTGAAGAGTGAGGCTTCACCCACATTATATCTGGAGAGGTCTATGTGGTCCCTGGCTTTTGCTAGTGTGACGAGTGTGTCTTCTCCTATAACATAGCTGGAACGGTATTGTTAAAGGGCACAGCTGGTGATGTGTCACCTGTGTCAAGTATGTGTAGATGGTATAAGCTGCGTGCTAGATGAGTTCGTTTTTCTGCCATCTGACCCGCATATGCGATTATTTTTTAGTGTCGCTCATGCCTTATGATCTCTCCTTCTGTCTTTGCGTTTGGTACGCGTATTGGCTGTTGGGTAACGGATGTCCATCAGATCTGTTTATTGGAAGTGGTTGCTGTGGGTGCGGAATCTCCATGACTTGGCCACTTTGTTATCTGTTTTACAAGCTTTCAATTGAAGTCCACATATATGAATATTTGCACTGAAGATGGAATTGATTTGTGATTCCTCAGCAGCTAACACATACATGTACATAATGTGACATCCTGAGGGGGTACGGTTTTTACTTGCAAGGCTAAGTATAGGATTGAAATCAGAGCTCGACATATCAATCATGGTCCGATTACAAGTCTTGACCGTGACCTTGTTAATTGGGTTGTTCATGCGCAAGAGCATTTACCTTGAGGCCGTATTGAACTACCTGTATATTATTAATTTGGTACTTTGTTTTCTTGGTTGGATGCGGTACTAATGTGGTAATGATCGTAGCCACTCCCTAGAGCGTATCTTTTCAATGAGCTGGTCGTATTCTTGAATTCTACACGTTATGACAGGAAACTTTAAAACGTAGTGCCCGAGAGTGTTGAACAAGACAGTTGTCTGGATGAATAAAATCACGTGTTTGCCTCAAGGCAAGTTGGCAGTGAAGACCCATGGTAGCATTTAGTTTCCCTGACGTTACTTGTAGAGCAAATCGCCTATATGTGTCATCGTCTCCTCTGTATAGAGTTGTGGTCAGTTATTAAAGATGATTTTCTGTTCCTCCCCTTGACAAGCTTTAATGATACATGTGGGATTGTATTTGGCCACTACGCAGACAAGTAGTCTGTTACTTTAAGAGTCATGTACCATTGATTAGGATGTGTGGCTAAAAGATTATGCTTCATTGTGAACCATATGGTGTGTCGACAACTTGTATCGTATCATATCATAAGGAACTGTAATTTTACGGCATATGGTGCTTGGTAGTCTCGAGATCAGGAGATCTACTGAATGGAATAATACATATATATGACCGGGTGATTTGACGTGTCAAATTCACTGGTCTCATTTGTGTTGTGACATGAGTTGTGTATGCTGTTTTGTAAAATAATCACTGTTAGTTGTTAGGTCAGGATACCATTTGGGGGAGAAATGTCGTTTGTGTTACGATGTGTGATTGGTTAAGCAAACGGGCTTTTTCGTCAGTGATTGGTTTGTCAGCTCGGGTGTTTTTGTAGCCATTCGTTCACTACAAGCTACACTACAGACAACAGTGAAGAAAATTCTGTTTGTAAATTTGACCGTCACTTGGCAGCAGAAGATGTGCAGTATAATACTGGAAAGTGTTGGCCAGGGTGTTTCTACATCATCTTTTTCTTGTGTGTTTTCTCGGGTACATGCCCAGGATGATTTATAAGGAGTCTGTCGAGATGTTTTGACTGAATTTCTGGGTATTTTACGGGACTATCCATGTATAAGTATTTTTCTTCATTCAAGTCATATGATGAACGACATTATATTGACATCCATTCAGATGTAATTATTTTAGTGGATTACTCACGAAACACAATTAATGATTCACATAGAGAAACATGGGATGATGAATGTGTAGTAGCCTATATATGAGTTCAATGGACCGATATGTTAGTCTAAATGAATATTTCTGGTCATATTTAGGATGGCGCCCCAGTACAAATCTCCTGAGAGTGCTTCTCACAGACACAACGAAAACGGATTTTGGAGCACTAGCAGAAATCTAATGAAGGTCTAGCTATTTGCAGACAAACCAAGCACAATGGGAAAAAGCGAGGAAGTACTAATTATAGATGCGGATATTTCAATAACCACATTCACTATCATTCGAAGAACATATCCAAACATTGACCATTGCTGATGTCATGCCTTCAAAGATAGGGTAAACGTGTTGTTTGGAAACTGTTTAGTTTGAGATTAGGTTGTGAGGCCAGCAGTGATTCATGATGGCTCACGAGTGTTTGTGAGGACAAACATTGAGTTTGTTCGAGAGGACCCATAGAAATGCCTAGCCATCACAGTTCTATAACATTATTGAAACACATACAGTATGTGTATCATAACCTTCACGGGAATATTAGAGCCGCGAATGCATCGCTTTGAGAAGGACTGGAGGGTAATATTTCCGGTTACAGTGATTTAATATACTGCTTGAACTGTAGAGAAGTGAGCCCAAAAGAATGCTCTTTCTCCACTTATTCTCGCCCCGACTGAACATACCTTCATCATTTGCGTGAGTGCCAAACAGATATGTATGTGCGAGATTGGTTTAGCGGCATTCATTGTATGTATGTATGAGTACTGTATTCTGTGGCTGTAGTAGTAGAAACATCCCTGGTGTGGAAGCATGGAAGAATCATCAAGAAATCTGTGTAAAAACTGTGCAAATTGTGGAAATTGGGACGGAATCTTAGGATTAATTTAGTGCAGTGCTAATCTTTTATTTGGATACAAACTGTATTTCGAGATTATGATGGGATTTCGGTGTGATATTTATTTTCAGGACTTTAAACCAAACCTTGTAATGGAAATCAAAATTTAATTACATTGGATTGAGACGTGATAACTCTTAAATCTTATGGAATGAATTTATTTGTTAATATTTTTCTACCAATCAATTTTGAGATTGTTCTCATATTTTAGGTCTATATCGGATATTTAGGATTTTCCTGATTCTTTTTCTCCGGAGATTATCTGATCACACCAAACGTGATGCCCTAGTGCATGGGCCCACACTTTCTTGTGTGAAATCGGACCAGCAGTTTTCGGGATATCCGCAGATCCAGAATTTGGTCCGATCCGAATCCTGGTTCTTTTATCAGGATCATGGCTGACATGTGCATGGTAAGCCCCTTCGTTGTGTTAAAATTTGAGTCAAGTCGGATCAGCAGTTTTCGCGATACAGTCCGGACACGCACGCGCGTGAGTGCGCGCGCAGACAGACAGACAGACAGATGGACAGACAGGCAGGCAGACAGTCAGGCAGGCAGACAGCCAGCCAGCCAGCCAGCCAGGCAGGCAGGCAGGCAGCCAGCCAGACAGGCAGGCAGGCAGGCAGGCAGGCCGCCCTACCGACCGACCAACCGACAGACAGTTATTCATGACAAAATTAAATTTGCAGAAAAAACTTCAGCTGCTAGCTTTCAATAGCGGCATTTCAATCGAATATCCATATTTGGTATAGGGATTTCAATACAATTTACAAGTATGTGAAACTAGCTAAATATTTCCTGAGCGGAGTGACGTAAATTTGTTGTTGTCTCTGACAATACTCGTGGAAATTGAAGATTTTGAAAACGATTTGGCTGTAAGATATTACTTAGTATTGTTCTCATGATAATTAGAAGAATGTTTTATACAAACTAATGACAGTATAATAAGGCTCCAAAAGCACGTTGTATAGTATTGTAACATAATACAGGCCCGTATTTTCTAGTTCAATATTTTTGCTCGATCGGGTCTGACATGCTTAGACATGCGACACGTTAGCGTGGTAAATCAATAATGAACTGTACACGGTAACTGGATAAATTGCAGTAAAAATTTGATGTCGTTCTCGTTTCTCAGAATTCTCGGTGTTTTGTATTGCATGGTTGTCGCTGTGATCCGAGTTCTCAGGAGCTGCTCTTTGAATTGTGAAAATGTACCTGGCGTGCACTGGACTATCTTCGGCGGTCCGATCCTGCCACGTTCCCGGTGAGTTTGGTATCCAATCTGATGTTCTAGACCTTTGTCAATCTGGCAAATAAAGATATTCAAATCCAGTATCCAGTTATTAGCAAACACTGACTCACACACGTACAGATAGATGCAATTATACACACCATATGCCGCCCGCCCGCCCGCCCGCCCGCCCGCCCGCCCGCCCGCCAGCCCGCCCGCCCGCCCGCCCACCCGACCGACCGACTGACAGCCCACCCGTCCGCCCGCCCGCCAGCCAGCCAGCCAGAGAACCAGTCAGCCAATCAGCCTGACTGTTTTCCTGCCTGCCTGCCTGCTTGCCTGCCTGACTACTTGCCAGCCTTGTGTATGACTGAAAATGCTACGTAATTAAACTTGCTAATTATTTCTTCTTCTTCTTTTCGATCGCTGGTATCACACGTGGAGAGCCGTTCTCAAGATGAAATCTGTGGTTTTCTGCAGTTCTTCCACAGGCCCATACAGCTTTTCAAGAAAAGAGGTTGACAAAGGCCAGATCCCTTCTCTCAGCAGCTGATACGTACTGCAACATTGAAGTATGTGCTCTGTGGTCTGTTCTGCTTCTCCACAAGGACAAGCGGGTGATGTCGTAAGGTGGAACCGCCTGTACATGTGTTGGTTTAGTCTGTTGTGTCCAGTTCTGAGACGAAAAATTGTCACTTGTTCGGGCCTCGGGAGATGATGGTAGGCATCTTCTGATTGAGGTGTTCTATAGAGTGACTTGATGATAGTCTTCATCTCTGTATGGGTAACCATGTTTTCTGTCTGATTCACTTCTGCACCCACCTTTGCCATCTTGTCTGCTTCCTCGTTTCCTTGGACTCCACAGTGTGAGTGGATCCACTGCAATACTATCCGAAAGCATTTGATGGTTTGTAGTGCTTCTTCAAGTTGTGGCAGCTTACCTTTGGTGATAGCCTCAAGGACGGAGCGGGCATCAGATAAAAAGACAATCTGTGCAATAGGGTCTGCTGTTCTGCTGATGGTATTAGTTGCATGAACCAGTGCTTCGACTTCAGCTCTGTAGTTTGTGCAGTGTTTGCCTGTCAGTATTGCAGCTGACTCATGTTGTCCGTTTGGATACTGTATCTGCAGTCCAGCATCTCCGCTCCTAATTGCATCTTTGGCTGATCCATCTGTGTAGATCTTTATCCATGTCTCCTGAGGGTACAATACTTCCTGCATGGCTAGGGTCAGGGCCTTCTTGCTCACATCACTGTGTTCATCTTTGGTTGTGAGATGAGGTACTGTGGTGCGAATAGCTATGCTCGCTAGTTTGTTTTCCCAGGGTGGAGGGTCAAGGGTGTGGTTTAGGTCTTCTATTTGTGCTGGAAACATTTCTTGGTGTTTCCTTTGAAGTGCTTTTGTCTCTTTCACAAAACTTGATCTTGTAACTCTTTCTGATGACAGCTGTGCTTGCCTGGTCTTCATCGGGTGGTTGTTGAACTAGTTGAACTTTGCAGCTTGGATCAGTGCTTTGCTTTCCCTTCCTTTGCTAAGTGGGGGATGCCTGCTGTCTGCTCCGTTTTTTCTATTGGTGTTGATCTCATTCCACCAGTGATGATGCGCAGTGCCAGGTTTTGTACTCTGTCGAGGTTCTGTTGATGAGATTTAGCTGCTGTCATCCATGAGCTGGATCCATACTCAAGGTGTGGTCGTACGGCACCTAGGTATATGGTCTTGAGGATCCTTTCATTGGCACCCCACTTTGTTCCTGCCAGCTTCCTCATGATGTTTAGCTTTCTTCTGCCTCTGCGTTCTGGATGTACTCCTTCCATGTTAACCTTCTGTCATAGGTGACTCCCAGGTATGTCTGCTGGTCCTCGTACTCCAGTAGAGTACCACCCTGTGTCAGATTGCCAACCTTGGTTTTGGTGGACAGTGAGAATAGCATAGCTGATGATTTTTCTTTGTTGATGGTAATACATCTGCTACAATGTCGTTAATGAAGAGTATGAACAGAGTTGGTGATAATACTCCGCCTTGTGGCACCCTTTGTCTCAGCAATACATTCCGGCCAGATCGTCCATCCACCAGCACCCTAGCTCTGCGATTGTGCAGGTATGACTTGGTCCATCCGAACATGTTGCCATCGATGCCTGTGCGCCGGAGCTTCACGAGGAGGCCATCCTTCCACACCTTGTCAAATGCCTTCAGCAAATCGATAAAGGCAGCTAGCATCACCTTCTTGGCTTGAAAAGTGTCCTCTATGACCTGTGCAAGATGTGTTGTTTGATCTTCTGTGCTCCTGTATCTTCTGAAGCCGGCCTGCTCTGAAACTATAATGTTCTCCGACTCCAGGTACCACTGCAACCGCTGGTTGACGATGCACTCCATGGTCTTGCGTATGCAGCTTGTAAGACTGATAGGACGGTAGCTCAGCACTTTCGTCTTGTTCTTCCCTTTTTTCAGAATAGGAGTCATTCTGGCTTCCTTCCAGCACTGAGAAACCTCTCCAATGGTCCAACTGAGATTAAAGATGTCTAGCAACTTGCGGAAAGATGCATTACCAAGGTGTTGGATCATTTCATTCGTAATGCCATCTTGCCCGAGAGATTTCTTCTTCTTCAATTGGCTAATAAATTGAAATCTAGTAAATAGTATTTGGCATAGAGATTTATAAATAAAACGTTAGGCAACTTAATCTTATTTATGAACATCTGAATAGATAGTCATCGCAAGATGATAGATTGTCTACTGTGGACATATTCTATAGCCTTATAATTTGTAACAGGAATGATGCTACCTTTGAAAAGAAGCGTTACGTATGCTGGCACACTTTCGCATGTAAATGTGCTTTATCACGCTCAGCACCAGGGCCTAATGAAGCAGGTTAATGTGCGAAAGCGTGTCTGTATAAACAATGGCTGTCTTCAATGGTAGCTCATTTGATTCACTGTGTCATGAATAACAGACTAAACACAGTTACCTGTTCGGAACACATACACTTATTGATTGAGGTTCTGCTTCGTTTATGGATATACTTTAGATGTTAGTGTATATAGGTACTTACTGAGTTTGAAAGAGCTGCCAGCTGGTCTGAACTTAGATAATCTTCGTGGTTTATCTCCACAAATAAGACGTAAAATGGAATCTTCCAGCACAAACCTAGACGAATATAAGTATTGAAAGAAATGTGTACCTAAACATCGCCTATACTAAGTTCTTTTTTTAATTTTGAGTTGCCTCAAATGCTGTAATTTCAGTTAGAGTGAACAAATTAAGAGACATTTGTGTACAACGTGAATATGGTATAGTAGATTCCTACCGCCGTTATAGTTACTCAGATATGCATTTGTGTGTATGTGAGGAATTGAGCACTGGTGTAGGCGTGTGTTTGTGAGGCATAGAGCATTAGTGCAGGCGTGTGTTTGTGAGGCATTAAGTACTAGTGTAGGCGTGTGTTTGTGAGGCATTGAGTACTAGTGCAGGCGTGTGCTTGTGAGGCGTAGAGCACTAGTGCAGACGTGTGTTTGTGAGGCGTAGAGCACTAGTGCAGGCGTGTGTTTGTGAGGCGTAGAGTACTAGTGCAGGCGTGTGTTTGTGAGGCATTGAGTACTAGTGCAGGCGTGTGTTTGTGAGGCATTGAGTACTATTGCAGGCGTGTGTTAATGAAGCATTGAGCACTAGTGCAGTCGTGTGTATGTGGGGCATTGCGCACTAGTGCAGTCGTGTGTATGTGAGGCATTGAGTACAAGTGCATGCGTGTGTTTGTGAGGCATAGAGCACTCGTGCAGGCGTGTGTTTGTGAGGCATAGAGCACTCGTGCAGGCGTGTGTTTGTAAGGAACAGAGCACTAGTGCAGGCGTGTGTTTGTGAGCCCTACTGCAAGCGTGTGTATGTGAGGCATAGAGCACTAGTTCAGGCGTGTGTTTGTGAGGCATTGAGCACTAGTGCAGGCGTGTGTTTGTGAGGCATTGAGCACTAGTGCAGGCGTGTGTATGTGAGGCACAGAGCACTAGTGCAGGCGTGTGTTTGTGAGCCCTAGAGCACTAGTGCAGGCGTGTGTTTGTGAGGATTGCGCACTAGTGCAGGCGTGTGTTTGTGAGGCACAGAGCACCAGTGGAGCCCTGTGTTTATGAGGCATTGAGTACTCGTGCAGGCGTGTGTATGTGAGGCATAGAGCACAAGTGGAAGCGTGTGTTTGTGAGGCACTGAGCACTAGTGCAGGCGTGTGTTTGTGAGGCATAGAGCACTCGTGCCGCCGTGTCTATATGAGGCATAGAGCACAAGTGGAGCCGTGTGTTTATGAGTACTAGTGCAGGCGTGTGTATGTGAGGAATTGAGTACTAGCGCATGCGTGTGTTTGTGAGGCATAGAGTACTAGTTCATGCATGTGTATGTGAGGGTGATATTATGTTGCATATGTGTGTTTGTGTGGCGGGTGTCTGAATCTGTCCCTCTGACAAGTATCATCGGATCTCTTGAACTGTGATTTATCCACGCTGATGTTGCCAGATGTTGCCAGTCTAGACTCCGAAAATCATTCACGGATATAGTAAACAAAATATACTCCATTGTCGAATCAATCAACAATATACGCGTACCAATAGCTCGAGCTAGCAAGTATTATAGCTATCTGTAGTAAATTAGAAAGCTTTAAAGTTATTTAGGTAGCTACTGTTAGAAAGAAAGTTGAGATTCACACACTATTATTTCAAGTATTAACTGCATGTTACATTGCAAAAACTACGTGATGTGTCGAATGACTTCATAATGGATGACGTCATGAATGATGTCGATAAGTACGTCATGAACACATATTTGAAGACGGTCTATGCGTTGTTGTACAAATCGTATGCCTTTAATATTTAATCAATATTCTGTTGAATATTTTGAAACTAATTTGACTGGGCGCTGTTGCTGCCATAGGCAGCAACAGCACCCAGTCAAAGTAGTTACAAAATATTCAACAGCTTCCCTGTATAGTTTTCAGGAAATTAATAGCTAGGACATTCGGGGATAGATCAATTCCAACACGGCGAGGTGTGGGTGGAGCTTAGCTAGTGATGGGCGGGGCATAGCTAAAAATGGAAGGGTCCATTACGTAGACTGGTCAGCCCCACGGGTATGCTTTGCAAGGTGCTTGAATCCATAGACTGCGTTATAAACCACATGAACATCAACTCCCTGATCAGCAGTAAGCAGTTTGCCGGATAGCGACATCACTGCAGTAATTAAGTGCTAGACACATTGAAGATTTTAATTGGTCTTCTGAGGGCTTATAACAGTTTGCTGTCGCTGGATCTCACTATCGGGGTTGATTTGCTGTTGTGATAACGTCAGTGAGGATGGAAAGTAGCGAGGAAGTGCCCGCTCGCCTCGCTCTACTGATGGTTGCTGCGCGATATTTATACCGTCACCAGGGCCGGTTTCAAATGTCTCAAGTCAAGTCAAATTATCTTTATTCTCTCAGGCTACAAATGTAGCATATGAGGTGTGTTTTACATTTATACAGCTGACGGTAGAGATATATGCACATTATACGTGATATAGAGATACATAATAAGTTATAATTAAATATGATTTTCTCGACAATATATTATTATTATTATTATTATTATTATTATTATTATTATTATTATTATTATTATTATTATTATTACATCTGAGTATCCTGCTCTAAGTAAAAGGAGTGTATCTCTCCCTTGCTGACGACTACTCATGAATAACTGAAACATTTAACTATGGCTAACTACTTTTTATTAACATATCTTACAATAATGAATTCCGAGGCAAAATCGTCACTAGATAAACTTTATACAAGATGTACAGATGCTTTATTAATTTCCTATTAAAGCTTTCCTACTTATCCATCATAACAAATACCAGGCGATGATGGCGGCATACCATCTTGAGGAGAGCATCACGGAAGATATGCGCACGATGAGTGATTGGTTTTGTTGGCGTATGTTCCGGGTCCCTAGTAAACAGGTCCCTTTCAAGCTATAACAATGCTGCCCTGGAAAGGACATTTTACAATATCTATGTTGCCGATGCTATGTACAGCGTTTCATCAGATATTGAGCATCCATGTTTGCTGCATTTGCGTAATTCTCCAGTTGTGATGGAGAATCGCGCAAATGCGGCAAACATATTTGTGTGAGTGGGTGGTTGAGTGAGTGAGGGAGGGAGGAAGGGAGGGAGTGGGTGATTATGTAATCAGAGACGGTCCGAGTGAGATGCTAGAAAACAAACCGGTCAGGTTGACCAATGAGAAGAATCTGGGGGTTAACGTCGACAGCAAATAGTATCTAACCTTCGAACAACATATAAATTAAAAGATTAACAAGGCGAGACAAATCATGGGAATGATCCGGAGATCATCTTGTGCATAGTCAGGCACAGTAAGCTTAAACTCGCTGTACAGAGGCCCATATGTTAAGCCTTTCGGCCAGAAACAACAATGTTACATACGGATGCTGTTATTGTAAGTCGTTTTACTCAGCCAAAGCTCTGAGACAAATCGGTTTTTCTATTGTGATGTCAGATTGCTAAGTCGGTCAAAGGGAATTCAGTTCGATAATAAGAGTCTGTTTGATTGATCACATTCATGCGTTGTGTGTATTTGATTTAGCCATCCGGAGACATCACTCCGCTCTATCGACTTACCATTCCATTCTGACGTCAATCGTTCGATGTAGACACTCTCCACGGAGGTGTAATCAACCATACCAAGATGAGCTTGTTCACCAAATGCGCGAAGTAGCGCCTGTGTCATGGCGACCTCAGACAAACGTTCAGTACAGAGATTGAGGAAATCGCCAGATCTGAATAATTGATTTTTAAAAACAGGATCTCGGTGTTACACTGACAGGACACTGACGAAAATTTTGTTATTTTCTATTTACAAATTGAAACCTAGATTTGTATCAGATCACAATGAGCCTGGCGTCAAAAGACTAAATGTCATTCTGATGCTCATACTAGTTGAGGTATGACCATGCTTAGTCAATTTGGCCAATTCTGAAATAAAGACAAGATCAGCTAAGCAGAACGTAACTGTTAAAATCTTCATTGTATAAAAATGTCACAATGAACTTCATCTTTCACTTAATATTATTGCGGTTCATTCGCTTCATATAGGTCAACATGTGACCACGTTTAGTTCGAGCAGTGTGAACCAATCCTGAGATATAAGACAATGTGTTGAGTTAAACCAAAACCCTAACCGACAACATAAGATTGTATATCAACGTTACAATCACCTTGACCTTTGCCCCATGACCTCAATATGATTGCGCTGTATCCAGTTGATATATATAATGTATACTAGGGTCACAATTACCTTAACATATGACCTCATGACTTCAGTATAATTGGGCTTCATCCGCATGGTATA